>CM065054.1:60762600-60977600 GCA_032883995.1 Coronaproctus castanopsis
AAAATACGGGAAACTGGCAGCTGCCCAGAAGAGTGGACAAAATTAGTATATGTACCACTACACAAAAAGGGTCCTACAGAAGATTGTGGAAACTACCGCACAATATCATTGATTACTCATACCAGTAAAATACTATTATATGTATTACAACACCGGCTTAAGTACTATCTCCTACCACAAATTTCGGAAGAACAAGCTGAGTTTGTACCAGGTAGAGGCACGCGTGAACAGCTATTAAATGTAAGAATAATAATAGAAAAATGTAACGAATATAACATTCCGGGACTGTTTTGTTTTTTAGATAACCAGAAAGCTTTTGACAACATCAAGTGGACGATAATGTGCAAATATTACTAGAAATGGGAAAACCGAAGCATCTAATTTATTTAATTCAATAATTGTACTTAAATATTAAAGGTTTTGGTAAACTGGAGAACGAAAAATCGAAAGAGTTTTCAGCAAGAAAGGGAGAGTACAACAAGATTGCTGTATTTCACCGATTCTATTCAACATCTACGGGGAACAGATTGTAAGAAAAACAATGGAAGTATAATAGCAAGGAGGGATATCTATCGGAGAGAAAAAAATTACAAATATTAGATTTACAGACGACACTGTATTACTGGCCAGCACAAAGAAAGAAATGTTTGAATAACTATCAAGAATAGATGTGGTCAGTAAACAGGCAGGCTTAATACTGAATAAATATAAATGTTCAAAGCTTATCATTGACAAAGAAAACAGAATACAACAAACACTGACTCTGCTGCGAGATATTGAAATTAAAGATAAATTAATTTATTTGGGTGCGTGCATATCCGAAAATAGTGGATCAGAAGAAGAAATAAGGAGACGGTTAACTCTTGCAAATGTCGGGATTGGTAAACTCAATTGTATATGGAAAAATCATAAGACCTCTAACACAGCAAAACTGTTACTCCTTAAAGTGTTAATTTTCTCCATAGCGACATACGGCTTAGAAACCTGGACGATTAAAAAATCGATGAGGAAGAAGTGGAAGCTTTTGAAATGAAGTGATACAGAAAAATTTTAAGAATCCATGGATGACGCACAGAACAAATGATTCTGATTTAAAAGAACTGAAAATCGAACCCACTGAGCAATTAGATCCATTGAAAGACACATGCTAGGCTTCTTTGGTCATGTAATACAAGCAAATGGGCTGGAGAAAACAATTCTGCAAGGAAAGGTTAATGGAGAAAGGAGACAAGATAGACCGATGCGCCTTTACATTGATCAGATCACGAGGTTATGTAGATCAGACATACAGCAAATCATGAATCTAGTGCAGAATCGATATAAATGGCGACGTCTTGTAACTTGTATCAAGTAAGGTCATGACATCCGGATCGGATAACGAAATGAGAATATATATATATATATATATATACACAGTGATTATGAGTGTAAAATATTATTCTGTATAAAAGTAGTCCTACTAAAAGTGACAAGTAATGAACTAAGAGCATTATATTTTTTTTTTTAACACGAAGGAGTTTAGAAAACTTATTTATATTTTTGAGCTTTACAATTTAAACATTTTCAAAATTAAACTTTTTTAGGAGAATCTGTTCAATTTCTAATACTCCTGAGAATTGAATTCAAAATGTCTCATTTTCGAAAGGACCTCTGCAGGATAAACATCTCAAAATGATTTATTCATGACGAAATTTTTATAGAAGTGAATAAAATTGAATAGTATCAATGAGTGATATGTGAATATATAGTTGTATTACGAACATGCACACACATATACATATATAATATATATACAGTGTGTACATATTATTTTGTAACGCTTTCAAATTATACCTTCCGACACCTGCGCATCGCTAGAGTAATCTGAAGTAAGTTTAATATTTGCAGGCTTTTATTTTAACCCATCTGACCCCTGCAAATAATCCCTTCCGACACCTGCACTTCTTCCAAAGTAATATTTAAAAAATGTATACTTAATATTATTTTAATGTAACGCCTGCAAAACATCAACTTCCGACACCTGCACATCACTAGAGTAATCTGGAGTAAGTTTATAATTTGAGGGTTTTTATTTTAACACATATAACGCCTGCAAATAACCGTTTCCGACACCTGCACATCTTCCAAAGTAATATCGAGTATTCTCAAAATTTGCAGGCGTTTAATAATGAATATTTTAAATATTTAAAGGTGGTATTAATTTTGTCCGTTATAGTATAATACCGAGAAGTGTATGTTACCCATCAACATGTGAAATACCTCCGATCTATATATAATCAGCTTGATGGCGACTATATTGCCATATTGAATTGCCGTATTGAAAACTTTAGGAACAGGCAAGGTAGTTTACTGTTGTATATCCCAAATAGACAAAATCGCTCCTAAATTAGGGCGTGAAAAATAGAATAGAGATAGTTAAGGGACGGTTGGGCGATCTGGAGCGATTATTGTCCTCGTATGTCGAAACGATGAGCGATTTTAACCTCTTGTATTCATAAGGTATGTCGGAAAGACGAGCGATTTTATCTCTTGTATAAACAATGAGCGATTTTAATGTGTTGTATTCATAAGGTACATAGAGGATCCATGAGCAATTTTAACATCTTGTATGTCTAAACGATGAGAGATTTATGGTCAATTAGCGATTAATTGTCTCGTAATGTGTTAGATGAAGATGCGTTTCTTATGGTGAAACGTAGACAAAATCGCTCCTAAATTAGGGCGTGAAAAATAGAATAGAGATAGTTAAGGGATGGTCGGGCGATCTGGAGCGATTATTGTCCTCGTATGTCGAAACGATGAGCGATTTTAACCTCTTGTATTCATAAGGTATGTCGGAAAGACGAGCGATTTTATCTCTTGTATAAACAATGAGCGATTTTAATGTGTTGTATTCATAAGGTACATAGAGGATCCATGAGCAATTTTAACATCTTGTATGTCTAAACGATGAGAGATTTATGGTCAATTAGCGATTAATTGTCTCGTAATGTGTTAGATGAAGATGCGTTTCTTATGGTGAAAGAATTTAACTTGTGTTTTCTGATGATTGTTTCTTTTATTTTTACAATCTATAAAGAGCGATTTAATATTTTAACGTTGAAAGTAAAGCTACACCATGTAAAAGCGACTTTTCGTCATAAGCGACTATTCATATTACACAATAGTAATCATATAGTCGGAATCATGCTAGTTATATATAGTCGGAGGTCTGTAAGAAGTTGACGGGTAACATACACTTCTCGGTATTATACTATAACGGACAAAATTAGTATCACCTTTAAATATTTAAAATATTCATTATTGAACGCCTGCAAATTTTGAGAATACTCCATATTACTTTGGAAGAGTGCAGGTGTCGGAAACGGTTATTTGCAGGCGTTATATGTGTTAAAATAAAAACCCTCAAATTATAAACTTACTCCAGATTACTTTAGTGATGTGCAGGTGTCGGAAGTTGATGTTTTGCAGGCGTTACATTAAAATAATATTAAGAGTATACATTTTTTGAATATTACTTCGGAAGAAGTGCTGGTGTCGGAAGGGGTTATTTGCAGGGGTTAGAAGGGTTAAAATAAAAGCCTGCAATTATTAAACTTACTTCGGATTACTCTAGCGACGTGCAGGTGTCGGAATGTGAAATTTGAAGGCATTACAAATGAATAATATGTACACACTGTATATATATTATATATGTATATGTGTGTGCATGTTCATAATACAAATATATATTCTCATATCACTCATTGAGACTATTCAATTTTATTCGCTTCTATAAACATTTCGTCGTGAATAAATCGTTTTGAGATTTTTCATGCATGATTTCCCGCATATAAATAACATTGAGGTTGCCTTATACGCTGATGACAGAGCACTGCAGTTCCTACAGACCGAGTACTATCAGCAATAGGTTACAATCCGGTGTTGATCGTGTAATTAAGTATTTTTCTAAATGGCAAATTGCTCTTAATCCTTCCAAAACGAAAGCAATTTTCTTCACTCGTCCAAGACCGTTTTTACCGACCAGACTTCACGTCAGTGGCGTTGATATATAATGATCTGACCAGATACGCTATCTCGGGTGTCATTTTAGACAAAAGGCTTTTCCTAAGCATATTGATCATGCATCATTGAAGACAAACAGAGCAATCTGTTCAATTTACCACATTTTCAAACGTAAATCTCGCTTAAATATTAATAATAAACTAATAATCTACAAGTCAATTATTAGGCCTATTTTAACATATTCTTGTCCAGTTTGGTCTTCAATCTCAAATGCTAGTTTTAATAGACTGCAATTAGTCCAAAATCGATGTCTTAGATGTATCCTCAATGTCCCCGTATACACTAAAATTACACATATATGCATATCTGCAGATACCATATGTAAAAGACTATAACCTCAAACTATTCCAAAAAAATTTTCTAAATTGTAGTGTGCACCGTAATAATTTACTTCCAGCAATAGGAAATTACGATCCCATATGGAACTAAGTATTAGATATACTAAGTATATAAGCATCGACGCATTAAACATAATGTATTATTCTCATAACGTTATAATTTGCTTTCGTTTCCATTGCTTATAAATGATCTTACATATTCGTTATATAAACTTATTATTTTTTAAATTACCGGTTTTCATTTGTGATGGTTTTTTGTCTGACCATCAATACTATTTTCATATTTTATATTTATTATTTACCAGTTTATATTATTAGTTACTTTCATAAATGTAGAGGGCATTTATTCCGGTACATTTATTAAATATTATTATAACTTTTTAATATAATGTCAAATATACACGTTTTTACATTTTTTTACATTTTTTTACATTTTTTTCATAACCGATATCTGGCGCTTGTATTGCTTCAACATTTACATGATCAATCGTTTCTTATGCATTTCAGCTAAGCCCTTAATGACATGTTTACTATCTGAAGGTCCGACTGAATTACGCGAATATTTATTACTTTTATTAAAGATATAGGCGTTAGCTTAAATTCTGAATTTCTATTATTCGCAGATGACCCGAAAATTTATAGACCAGTATACTCGTTATCTGATTGCTTAAAAAGAGATTTAGATAGCCTTACTATGCGGAGTAGACGTAACGGGGTTTTCCATCAATTTGACTAAATACGTTACATTATCTTTCGATCGTAATATGAGAAAGCTTAATTTTAATTACAATCTTGAAAATAATGGGTTCTTCATGTTCGTGATCTTAATAGGACCTTAATTTTCTCGGTACATATAAATCATATTACTCGACACACTCAGTTCTTTGGTTCGTCATAAGAAACTCGCATTAAATACTCTATGTAAAGCTCTTGTTCGTTCTCAGAGTATCGTTAAGTTAGGATACAGTTTACAATCAGTATACTACATTATGTGAAAAGGATTCCGGCTAAATTTCTGAAATATTTATTTTTTCCTATATCCAGACGTATGATCTGTTATGCGACGTTACGTACGAAAGACGGAAAATTTGAAAGTTAAAGTATTTACATAACTTGCGCAATGGACGCCTCAATGACGAGTATTTCACTACCAAAATTAGTGACGTACTATATAGGATGTGAATACTATAATGAATCGCTGTTTCTACTAACCGCGTTTGCGTACTAACCTTCGTTTCCATTCACCGTTCGTGTCTACTTTCCGTCTGTATAACTCGGTACTTAAATTCATCAGTTTTTCGGATATACATATACGATTCTTTGATTTACTCTATGTACTTGTTATTACTGTAAGAAAGGTACTGGTTCGTGAAGAGCTTGTTTGAGTTATTGATTTTATAATTTTAAATTATTGTAATATTTTCTCACACGTATAAAACAAATAAGTTCGAAATTTCCATTACCGTGTACTAGTTTACAGGTATATATTTCCGGTCATATGTAGGATTACGTAAGTACTTTCCGGTGTGGCGAGTGTGTGTGTGTGTGTGTATATGTGCGTGCGTGGATAATTGTTTTGTTTCTCTACGTGTAAATTCTAATGCGTATTGTGAGTGACTGTGGTTATGTATTGTATAAATGTTTTTTTTTTTTATATTATTTTAATAATTTAATGTCATTGTTTTTTTTTTTTTCAAAAATTGTTGTAGTTTAATTCAGTTGTATAATTTTATTCAATTATTTACTTCACAATGTTTACATTTTAATTGGCATAAGCTATTATGTGAATCGTATATAAATATAATTATAAACAAATATCGATTTGGATCGACAATTATCGGTAATATAATATTTTGACGTCGACATTTCTCGTTGATTGCAACCTGCGTTACAATCCCATAAGGCAATTCTATAATATCCATATGGTTCTAATGATTTACTTGAACGATAATAATTTGAATAACTTATCCGGTACGGGTTGTCTACCTATTAACGAGTATACGAGCTTTCACTTTTACGGGAACTTTCCACGATACACGTTTATTCACGTGCATATCTAGATACTTTGCAGAATCAGCTTAAAGCTTCATTACCAAGTTATATACATAAGGGTACAGTACGTAGTGTGAAAAATACCTGAATGTATTTCTGCTCATTTAGGCATAATTTTTCACTTTCTACCCCATGTATACACTGAATCAATCATTTGCGCTGAAACTTGTGTGTAACTTCACACTGGTTCTGGTCAACATCCGTTAAGAGTTGAATAATAATAGCTCTGAAACACTATAAAAATATTATCTAAATATATATATATATATATATATATATATATATATATATATATATAATACAAAAATTTTACATATTATGTTACGAATTAATTGTCTACTTACTCAACGATACCTTAAATTAACAACGGTTGATCGCACTCCAGTAGCCTCCTTGTACCCACCATGGCAAAAGTAGTTTCCACTGACTAGAAATCCCGGCTTACGAGTTAGCAAACAATTAAAATTTGCGATCAATATTGTCCGACAAGAGTCGTGGTCCAGATTAACTGAGAACAAATTAAGAAGAATTAAACCGCGAATAAAACAATGGATTACGTCGTACCGAGCGAACAGACACGAAGAAATAGTGCTGGCCCGATTGCGAATCGGCCACACTAGCCTAACGCACAGGCCATTAATCGAGGAGAATTCGTCGTCGGTAATATGCAAATTTTGTCACGATTCAGCGCTTACCGTAGAACATGTTATCACAGAATGTCCGAAATTCGATCAACAACGTTATCATTAATAAGTGGACTAGATATAAGCGAAGTATTACAATGAAGACTCAATAAAACGCCTAATATACTTTATTAAAATAACTGGTTTAATGAAATTATTGTAGACTAAATATTGTATTGTAAGTAGAAAATAATTTTTCTTTTGTAATTTATTGTATTTAATCTCGGTGGACGCAAATGACCTTTGTAGTCGAGCGTCCTAAAATAAAATAAATGTAATGTAATGTACTTTGAGTATACAAATTCATTTTAGGGTAAATATGCTGTTTATTTTGTTAGTATCAAAACATTGTCTTGTGGTTAGAAATTTGTTCAAAGGCTTATCGCACCGAACGAAGTGACAAATTCTTCCTTTTTCCCCCATTTCTCGTTCCTCTTGGTTGCTTTTGTGCATCTATCCTTGTAAGAATAGGGTACACATTAGTGGCCCTTTTTAATCTGTCATCGTGTCGTTTCTTTTTTTTTTTTTTTTTTTGCTTCTTCCGTTACAAATGGAATCCATATAAGTTAGGACGTATTAATTGATTTCACATAAACACCGTAAGATATCTAGAATTTTTGATTTTACATTCCATTAAACATGAGCACCGGGATGTTAGTTGACTTAGAGATGTTATGCAATTCGATGCCGTCATAATCAGTTTTATACTTGGATTGAGTAGTAATAAGAGATTGTTCGTCAATTATATAAGGTTTATTGTTGTTGATATTTATATTTTATTCTTATTTATTTTTTAGGTCTTCGCGCTAATTTTATTAGTTGCATTAACGTCAGCAGTTCCAAGTTGTGGTTCCGGTGGAGGTGGTGGTAGTCGAGGTGGCGGTGGCCGCAGTGGCGGTAGCGGTGGAAACAATAACAATAATAACGGAGGTGGACGAGGTGGAAATAACGCAGGTGGAAATGGCGGATCAAATCGTGGTGGAGGTCGAAGTGGTGGACCGCCAGGTGGTAGTCCCGGTCATGGATCCGGAACTAGATCTAGAAACTAGATTAAAGCGGTTAAATGGAAATAAATTTAACGAATTTTTATCAAAAAAATTATTTAGGCTTCATTAATTTCTAACGCCCACGTTTCGCTAATCATAACAAAAATCTGATATGAATTAATGAAATATATTGTGCACTTTACTAATTGATTAGAAAAATAAAATACATTTCAATTGTGATTGTTGTAAACAGTTTTTGATGAGAGACATGAACCGTTATCTTCGTAAGTGAATGTAAATTATAATTTCATTTTGAAAACAATGTAATCCGCCATTAAGTGCCGTCCTATTATTATTATTATTATTATTGTTAATATGGTTATTGTTAATGTTATTATTACTTTTATTATTATTATCATTCGTCGTTATTTGTGTTCTGGTATCGTAACCGATCATGCGTACATTTCAAATATTTTTCGCCATTTCGAACCGCTTTTATCAGCTTTTGTTTATAAATCTCTTGTGTTTTGGGTACAATCGATAAATCCAGCTGTCCTATGTTTCTTTCAGTTTCTATAACACAACCATGTCAATTCATATTAGCGTATAATACGACTGTGAAGAATCTGAAGCATCGTTTTTTTATCATTTGTACTAATCAATTTTACCGTTCCATTCTCGGTTCTTACAAAATTCACGCATCGATCCAGGTTATCCTAAGCATTACGCTATAACCAACTGTTTCAAATGCTGAGGATATTCGTGGAATCTCGACGTTTCCGAATAGTTAATTTAGCCGAATCTAAGGTAACTTTGGTTAAATTAGCCAGTGCGGGGTAACAATAGCACCGATTCAATTTAAAGTACCCGTCAGTTGAATGTGTTACTGTTAAATTTTCCAATCAGCATTTACGAAATTAAAACTTTCAACGCTATCAACTGTCATTATTTATATATATATTACGATCACAATCACCATCACGATTACGATCACGATTCGCTTATTTCTATCCACTGCTGGATGTAAGCGCTCCCTTCCATTTCTATTGTATTCGGTCCCAAGCATAGTTCATCCGTTTAACTCGAACTGACTTTTGAATGTCATCTTGCCATCGCGTACACGGGCGACCACGGATTCTGCGACCTTTTCTCAGTGTCCATTGCGTTATTCTTTTGGCCCACCTATCGTCCGTCCTTCTAGCGACATGACCAGCCCAGTTCCATTTTAATTTAGCTACGCGTTGTATTACATCACCAGCTTGGTTTGCTGCCTTATCCACGTATTGCGTTTTCGATCCAACCTCTTAATACCCAGCATTATTCTCTCATGGGCCTTCTGCGTTACGGCCAGTTTCCTAACAACATATTTTGTCAGGCACCACGTTTCCGCTCCGTATGTGAGCCCTGGGTGGATGCACTGTTCATATGCTTTCTTTTTTAAACAGTTCGGTATGTCTCTGTCCTGATATATATATATATATATATATATATATATATATATATATATATATATATATATATATATATATATGATATTATAGGATTGTAATCAGAAAACAAATATGAAATTTAAGTGATATAAATAAACATTTTTAATTTAAATTTTTTGTTCACGCTGGGCAGGAATATAGGTAGGATCGATTTAGGGTAATATTTTAAACTTATATTTTGACGATGCTTACTGTAATATATTACCAGCAGTGTCAATTATGCTTACTATTAAATCACCTAATATAAAATAACGAAAGAGTACCGCAACTCGGTATCCAACATATGCAGATATTTAATCAAGGTAAAACGTCGTTATTAATTGCATTTCTAACTAATGAGGCTACTCCGTCATTACGTCTTCAATTATCAGATCTGTAAACGTGATAATCGAGTACGTTAAAATTGTACACGTCATTGAGTTTGGTTTTATAAATCCAGATCAACGCAATGCACGGAGAAAAATTGAATGAATTAATTTTAGGAAAAAAGTAATTAGCATTCCAGCTAACTAATATAATTTTGCAATTATCATTGTCCATCGCTAGCAATTAAAAAGAAAGTAAAACAAAGAAAATGTATAATAGTGTCAATGATTATTAAAAATTTCTTGCGAGTGAATTCGCGTTTTTTCGAATCTGGTACAGGTCTATTGACAGTATCTTAGTTAAATTTAAGTCTGTGAATATAATAACTACTTCTGTAAAAGACATGAACATAACTATCATCTATAGAATTTGCGCTATTATAACCAGTGACCTCAAAATACGACCGGAAGAGTGAAGTATTTAAATTGTTACACAACAGTTCGCACACTTTGTCTGATAGGACGTGTAACCACGACTGTCGAGTCCGTATTTAAGATATGCACGAGGCGTGTTATAATTAGACGTGTCCGTACATTTGACAACGCTGTTGTATTTGTTATTTCTCCCAAAATACCATGCGATTATCCATTATCTCCAAAATAGTTAATTTCCTAATGTCGATACCATATTAGAAACTAATTTGAAGAATGTGGAATGTAGTGATTTTTATTCAAATAAACAATAAAGAAAAGTAAAAAAAACCTAAAATCTGTCTTTATGTTTGTATGGCGCGTTTGCGCTCCAAGTTGCTATTCTTAAAGATGAAATTATTATTTAATCAGTTTATTTTTGTCGAACTGGCTGATTGTACATAGATTTAAATTCATTTAAAAAGTTTGTTAGTACATTTGATAAATCTGAGCAATTATATTGAGGTTTGCTATTTTCACTAGTGTCATTTGTGATCATGTTATCTTCGACTGAGGTGTTTAAGTTTTTTTTTTTAAAGAATGAGCTATTTACTACATGCCAGTTTCACCTATCTATTATTCATACGTTGCTATGCTACATATAGGTAAATATGCTTTGGTACTTTTTACGTCATCTATAATAGCGGTATCAGTAATATTAATAATTTATTTACCTTTTCGAAATTAACAAATCTCTTTTGTTCTGATTAGCAATAATATAGTTATATAAAAGATGCGAATACCCGTACAATCAAGCGTCTTTGAATAAATCGTATCGTATCATATCGTATCGTTTGATGTTGATTTATAGATCGAGCTCTAAACGCGAAAGCCGGTCTAAACTGTCGCCGCGCAGATTACGTAAATCTTCAATCGTAATCCTATTTTCCGAGTATATGTTTTATTGTTTACCCGAGATATCCGCAACAGCAATTAGTCGAATCAGAAATACCCTACTTCTGCAGAAGTTGGACGTATCTACCATAACCAGTTCGGATTCTATTCAAGAGCCGACACTCCTTTCGTCGGAGTTCCATTCCTAGAGATTGCTCCGTTGGGTTTTCGACTAGGACTCCATTTGTGAAGGAATTACACACCGTTTTCCATTCCTCGGTCAATTGTTCTTTCCAATCGAGTGCAAATCGAAAATTTTCCATGGGTATTTCCTGGTTTTTAATATAACTCCAGGCGATTCTTTTATAAATTTCGTAATTAATAAATTTCCGTTCTCTTTGAATTTTACTGCGGTCTTTTTCAACAAATCGATTCTTCTATTGTGAGACGGTTGGATGTTTGTAATAACCGGAAGCCATGCGGTCGGTGTGCTGCGTATCGTTACCGAGATAATACGAATTACTTCAAAACTGAACGTCAACTTTTCGCACGTAAGAACTGTTCATCCACACCGGCGAACAAATTTCCGCGGCTGCATAAACTAATGATAAAGTGAATAAAGTATTAGCTGTGATTCCGCCTAGGCCAGCAGCCTTATCACTCTTGGTGGATTTTAATGCCGATTCTAATTCATTAATTTCAATATTGTTTTGAAAAAGTGTTATGTAGTGTTATGTTAGAGTTCTTTTGAAGTTTTTCAGTTGTTTCTTAATTTCTGAGGATACTTTCTTATCCATCTTTAATTTACTTAATTTCAAGAGTCTTACAGCTATTCTATGACGTCTGAATTTTAGGAGTGTTTACCGGATTTATCTCTAACCTTCTAAGAAGATTCCATGCCTTTCGACTACTATGTGTGAAGTCGATGTTTTCAACTGTATTGATCCATTTTTGTCGACTTTCACTATTCAGTTTTGTAAGTAGTATTTCTGCCGTCTCTCTTTCTTGTCTATGTCTAAATTTATACAGTCTGTTCGCATTCAGCTGACCAACCTGGAATATATTGTTTTCTAAAAACCACGAGGTATACTATATCGGGCTGCCTCTTTAATTGCACGAACAAATGAGTTGTAATTTTTAAGAGAGGGGGTAATGTTTTTTACGCATTTCACTTATGATCCCTAAAAATATCCCAGTTGGCCTTCTTGAAATTCCATCTCTTTATTTGAAATTGAATTTATCACTGGTATGCCAGATGAGATTATTAACATAACTGGCCGATGTGGGCTGCATTATCCGTTGAGGTTTATCAATACGGTCTTGTATGTCGTTTTGTGGAGTGCACTAATCTGGTGTATATGGCTTGTCTTATCTTATAGAACTGTATGTTCCATTGTCTTTTGCATTATAGATCAGTTCCAGATTGTTTAAGTTTATCCAATTATCGTTTTCGTCTTCATCGGCGTATCCCTTGTTTGTTGATTGGCTATTGTAATCACTAATAAAGTTCGGAGGCTATTTTCCACATAGGGGGTTTATAAACATTCGTTATAGTCGTGTTCGGTATTTTAATTACTATGAAAAATATGTTGTTCCAGGCTCATGTTTGAATTATCCTCATGATCGATTGAAGGTCATTACGGACATATGTTGCTATACCGTATTTTCTATGTGGGATATATGCAGTTATTTTAAAACCTACCAAACTGCCTCTTCGCTGTACATCTTCATCTGAGATAGTATGAGTTTCTTGCAGCGTAATTATATCTATATCATGTTCTTCTATTATCTGTGCAATACAATCTGTTTTGCTCTGGGATAGACCTTCTACATTTAAGTTTAGTATTTTGAAATATCCTTCACTCATGTATTAAGAGTTTTTAAAGTCGTTATCATTGCGGAAGTCCTTAAAAGGACTATTTTTAAACTTCCCAATATAAGCATCTATTATTCCCAACATATGGATGAGAGATTTAATAAATTCGTTATCAACATTTGTATAAATTCCTATTCTATAGCTTGTAGATCTCTTTTTTGGAAAATATACACACGAATTGACAACTTACAAAATATCAACTCGAGGTTTTACAGAATACTCAGCTAACCCAACCCAGTAGTGACTGTGCCATATGCAAGAACTAATTGATATAATGCTAAGTATAGAAGCTTCAAATATTCTGTGGAGAAGAATTGTGAATAAAAAGAATAATTACTTAATTTTTCGACTATGTGTCAAAGTAGCCGCTCAAATTTAACTTACACTCTAATAAAACTGCAAGTTAATTAATTTCAGTCACGATCAATATTTGTTAAAAATCTAAGTGATATTTTTATATATACATATATATATATATATATATATATATATATATATATATATATATATATATATACATATATATATATCTTTTAATAAACGTAGATAATTGCTGAAAGGAAATATGGAAATATGAGGAACACGAAATAATTCCGAAAATAATTTACCACACCGCACAAAATTTTGTCGAACTAAAGAAACAAAATCGCAGATAAATAATTACCAAGAAAAAAGGTAAGCTACTAAATGAACTCGTAGCATTTTGATTGTCTAATTTTTATTACACGCACCGACGGAGTAAATGAAAAAATAAAATTAAAAACTGAACGATTTTAAAACAGTCAGGAATATATTTATAAACGCATATAAGTATAAACACGAAGCGGTTAATAAAGAAATTTTGAGAATACATAATATGCCTATAATGGCGATGCTCCCTTGGTCTTGAAACAAACTGTAAATCTCATTCAGAAACTATACTATAATCACAATCGAATAATTAGATGCAGTCGCAGAAGTTTATTTATATATATATATATATATATATATATATATATATATATATATATATATATATATATATATATATATATAAAACAAGTTAAAGTCACTAAACTTTTTCTTTATGAAAGATCACAAAATTTTTGGATTGTTAAGCCATTATCAAGTGAATTTTGCCGGATAATAAGGTAATCGTAGGAAATGAAGCGGTTTATAGGTCAGCATATTCTATACAGTGTATCCGTTTTTTAATCGTAAATCATACCTTAATATTAATAATAAGCTCGACATTTATAAAGCGTCTATTCCTCCTGTGATGACTTACGCTTGTCCGCCTGATCTTCCATCTCGAAGGCGAGCTTTAATAAATTACAATGACGCGTATGAAGTGCCTCAAGATATATCAGAATAGTGAACATGCACGTGATATTAAACCTTTTATTCGGGATTATATGCTTACTATATAACTCGTAAGTTTTGCGATAATTATATATTGCATGAAAATCAGTATATCTCAACGATCAGAAATTATGCTTCCAGGCCACTACAGTTTATGTACACGAAGTAAATAGACGCCTTGAACAGAATATACTGTAAATTAATAATATTTGATCAAATGTGTAATCTACTAATATTCTTTTTTTTTTGTATATTACTATATATATATATATATATATATATATATATATATATATATTTATATATATATTTAGCAAAACAAAGTAAAATTGAAGTTAATCACTAAAATTCAATTTTACTTTGTTTTGCTAAATTCATAAAATCACTACTCTCCAATACATCAACATTATATATATAATCAACATTATATATATATATATATATATATATATATATAATATTATCTATCTTTATTATTATTATTGTTGTTTTCTATCGCATAATATATTGATTTTTTGTACGCTTAATTATGATGCAAAGCGTTTTATGGAGTGGTTTTATTTTTAGATTTTTCCCGCGAATTATATTCGCCAGGCTAGTAAATATTTTCTATTTATAAGAAATATGACATAAAGAATTTAGAGATTATCAGCTCGGTGAGTATATTATAATTCCAGTACGCGTAATTTTTATTCTTTGTACTATTGTTAATTTATGTAAATCAATTTATTCCATACACCCTATAAAGTCCCGCCATCTCCAACGATAAACACAGCCCTACGTGTTAAACGGGGCGAACGTTAGAAAATAGGCTATGTATATTTAGATGTATATTTAAAAAAAAAAAATATTAAATTGCTAGTCGCGATATAAATTTAAAAAATACCTACAAATAAAATTTAATCTAGTCGATGTAACAGTCTCGTCAATATAATCATTATATTGTAGCTTCTTCTTATCAGAAGATGGCATACACCAACATTGATCTATATTTCCCTTTTTCTAGCTGATTCGATAATTTCCGTCATTTTCCTCTATGGAAGCTGGTTGTCATCATCTCCAGCCGTCTTCTTCCTCGCGTCTTCTTTCCTTGTATTTTTCCTTGAACTTTGTAAATAATCCTTCTTCTCTTATTTTGTGTACTTTTTCTTCCTTTTTTCAATATCTTATAGGACGCTCATTTTTTCCATTTCACTCCGTTGTAGTACTTCTTTGTCCGTTATCCTCGTCGTCCACGGTATTCGCCACATTCTTCTTAACGTCCACATTTCAAAAGCATTTAAACGTTTAATAATATTTTATATCGGAATTCTTTTACCGTTTCCACCATTTCGTTTCCGATTTTTAATTTTAGATCTACATTGTTATTTGCCTCGTGAATTTCATGGCCTTTATTTTTCCAACATTTATTTTCATGCCGTATTTTTCCCCGGCTTGATTTAGCCTGTTGAGCATCATCTGCATTTCTCTAATCGATCCAGCTAGCAGTACTCTGTCGTCTGCATCCTTATGCATCTTATTTTGCGTCCATTTATTTTGAATCCGGCGTTGTCTAATATAATTTCTTCTGAATATATGTTGAATAATCTAGGCGACAATGGACACCCTTGTCTTACTCCTTTTCTAATTTGACATCCATTACCACTGTATTCATCCTTTTATATTCGCAATCTGATTCCAGTATACGTTTTTGATTATTTTCAAGTCTATGTTGTCTACGTTGTGTTTCTGGAGTATGTTTACTAGTTCAGTGTGCTGCACCCGATCGAAAGCTTTTTCCTAATCTATGAAACACGCAATCACCTCTCTGTCTGTGTTAATCGCTCGTTGCACTACAACTTTCAAAAGAGCTATTGCATCTCTAGGCTGCGTGTCCAATCTGCGTTGTATCCCAGTGTTAATGATTGAAAGTAGTACTTTGAGAGTATGACTCATTAGTGCAATTGTACGGTATTCGTTGCATGTTTGTGATGTAGTCTTTTTGGAAATTGGGACAAGTGTTAAGGTCTTAAAATTTTTCCTTCGTCGTATATCCGATTAAACAATGCCAATAAACTTTGCTTGCATCGTAATGTTCTTCAAAATTTCCGCTGGTATCTGATCATTGCCTGCAGCTTTATTGTTTCTCGCTTTCTCGATTGCATTTTCTCATTCAAACATTTCTACCTTTGGCGCCTCTTTTTCTGTTTTCTTTATTTATTTGCGGTGGTATTGCTTTGTCATCATATAACTCCATGATATATTCAATCCACACTTTTCCTTGTTTTTCTTTGCTGCCGCTGATATCATCGTTTTTATCTTTAATTTTTGCAATGTGTATTTTCTTTTTCTTCACTTCCGTTATTACACTTTTTATCTGAGCATGCATTTCTCTTAAATTATTTTTCTTATGTATTTCTTCTATCTCCCTGCGCTCTCTTCGAGTCATTTCAGCTTTGGCTTCCGTGCATTTTTTCAGTATTAGTTTATTTAGTATTTTGTATTCATTGTGAGATGTATTTTTTACTTGCCTTCTTCTGTTTATCAGGTTAATTATTTCTTGCGTTATCCATTGCTTTTCCTATTTTGTTGTTTTAGCAAAATTTTCTGCATTACATTTATTACCATTTATTTCCAGTTTCACCATTGTTTTTCAATGACTTCTCTTTCTTTTTTATGCCTAAAATTCATCCGCTTTATTTTCACCATTATTCATTTCTTTTTCGATTTCTATTTGCAGTTTTATTTTTATTTCTCTATTTTTTAAACTTTGAAAATCACATGCTCTCCTTATCTTTCCTTTTCGACTAATTGTCTTTAATGAGATCCGGCACTTAGCTGCAGCAATATGTGACAGTCAGCTCCTGGGATACGTATGACAATTTTTTTGTACCTTGCATTCACAAGTATGAAATCTATTTGATTTTTACATCGATCTCCAGGTCTGATTCATGTGTATATAATCTGCTCTTGTGTTATGTAAACCACGTGTTACATCTTTCAAATCATGTGCCTCTGCAAACTGTAGTATCGTCGCGCTCGTTCCCTTCTCCGAGGCAGTATTTTCCTGCTGCTTCACTTTTATGCCTCGCATCTATTTTTGCATTGAAATCGTCTATGACGAAGATGATGTCTCCATGTTTCACACATTTTAGTGTGCTTTCTATCTCTTCATAAAATTTGTCTAATTCATCATCGTTACTCTCAGTGGTGGACGCATATATTTGTATTATTACGACGGACTTTGGTTTTATATCAAACCTGACTAGAATTACTCTTTCTGAGATTGGTACAATGTCTTTAATTGCACCTGATAGCGTTTTCTTCACTAATACCCCTACTCCATGTTCGTGCTTGTCTTTTCCAGCATATATAAATTCGTAATCATCGTCTGCTTTGATTTTTCCGTTTCCTATCCATTTAGTTTCGCTTATTCCTAATACATCCAGGTTTAAGCGTTTAGCTTCAATGCATATATTTGCTAGTTTATGGTAAAGCGTTCTTACATTCCATGTGGCTATGTTAAGACACTTTTCACTCCTCTTTTTTCTCGTGTACACTATATCCTCTTTTACATTATTATTATTACTATTATTTTCCAGACATCCATTTTCCGCGCATGGTATCTATCCTTGCGTGGCCAGTCACATATTTCTCATTACCAAACCTGGAAATTCGGTACCGCCGGGTGCTAACCGTGTCCCATGGCAAATCAGATCTATATTGGTTTTTCATTTTCATGTTTATGTTCTAGGGATATTGTAATGACGGTGATATCCCGTTGCCTTCCGTCATGATTTTCTATCAGGGTTTACTCCCTTAGGGTATTCGTCAATCCGACTGGGACACATATGTCACGAGCGTGTTGGATAGACTGATGTTATTGCAACAGTAAACAGCTTAACGGTATTTAATGAAAAGACCACCTTCTGCAAGTGATCCTTCCGCCGTTTTCCTATCAGCGTGTGTGTTGTGTTGTGAGTGGTACGTATCGCGAGTGTGTTTATGAGTTCTGACTTTCCTACTCAGCGTCAAGACCGCCGAATAGGAAATTACCACACTGCACGACGTGGTCGTACGGAACTCACATGGTTGCTGTTTCGTTTCTCCGCAGGTGGGTCTAGGTGACTCTAGATACAACAATCTGTGCCCCGCAGGGTCGTCAATATAATACAAAGATCAAATTATAAAGATTCGAATAATAAATCGCGGGAAGTATTAAAAAAAAAACATACTGTCAATTATTCTGTTAATAATAATATTAAAAAAATAAAGGCTGTCAGTTAATAATAATATATTCAAAAAAAAAAAAAAAAAAAATGGTACGGAAATCGGGACGATATTGGAAATTGGAATTTCGCAGATAGCATACGCCTCCGTCCTCCAGCATCGCCACCGGTTCTTCGGTATGCCTGAGGTGGTACGATTTTTTATTTATAATTATATAAGTATACGTATGTTTTGTATCATTTTTCTATAAATTTTATTGATGTTTTTTTTTATACATGTGTGTGTATATTATATGATTTATTTGTTTGATGTATTTTTTTATTCGATTTTTTTTTATTTTGGGCTTCCATACAGTTTACCGATATCTGCATATTACGGAATGAATAAGAAAGGGCTACTTATAAATTAGGCAGATTAAAAAGTAATGTAGGGATGAGTAGAATTAAATAATGATACCAGAATCTGAAATATAGGAGTATACGTATATAGTTCGGCATTTTGAAGAGCTAAGAGAAATGCAATATTTACAGGAAACGGACCTGTAATGCTGTGAAGAGATTGATAAAATGCAATACGAAAATCACTATGATGAGAACAACTCGAGGATAACGTGGTCCGCATCGGCCACTAAATGGGTATATTAATAAAAGCATAGTCGACAAATTGTAAATTTATTTTTATTATTATTTTTTATTTTTTATATATCTATAAGGAAATTTGATGCTTTCTCCGGGCTAAAAAAATCGACTTTTTTCACTTTAAACCGTCTATAAAATCGGCTATTTGAGCTAAAGCGTTGAAGCTGGACTTTTTCGAAACTAGACTCCCGACGCTATACCGTTCGTAGAAGGTGATTTTTCGAAAGGTCCGACCGTTAGGCCGTTAGCAAAAAACAAAGTCGAAATTTCGTTTTTGGAAATTTCGTCCATTTTCCGGAAAATCCGCTTTTTCCAACGTTTCTCTTTAATTAACCGCGATCGAATTCGTTATCGGTCGAAAGCCGACTAAATTCTCCGTCGAAATGATATGTAGGAAAATTTTCGCCAAACGTCGAAAACCGACCTTTAGGCGAGGTCGAAGTTGGCCATTTTGACGTAGACGAAATTGACTTTTTTTACCGAAATCGCTGTAGAAAATAAACCAGGCCCTAACTTGAAAAAAGCCCTCGTCATTTTTTACCCAACCCTATCGGGTATCTTTTCGATCTCTTGGTCGATAGTCGTATGATGCGCCCAACTTCCGGAACAATTCGGTTTATCCAGCATGTTCCTGGTAGCGAACTATCGCCACCTTTGGTGAGGCATAGCGAGCGACGTAAACATTTTTAAACGATTCCGACTTCGGAAATAGTCGTTACTGTATAAGATGTATGGTAAAAAGCGAAAACCCCGCGAAAAAAAATTTCACTGAAAATTTTGAAAGGGCCCCCTTTCGATTTTTTCGAAATTTCGATTTTTCGCAATAATTCGCGAACTATTCGCAATTTGAGAAAATCGTTCCAACGAAAGTTACGCGCACATAAAATACGCGTCTAACGACGTAGTCGCGTATTTTTATAGCGAATACTCGTCGAGTAAATTGGGGTTAAAGGGTTTTGGGGTTTTGCGCCCTTTTTACGGCCCCTATGATAGATAGGCGGGTCGGGTTGGACTTAAAAGAAAGTAGACGTCGAGATCTATAATTTATGTTCTAACGTAAATGTTTTAAAAATTAACCGGTAACGAGAAATCGCGAGTTTAAAATTTGATTTTCGATTTTTTAACATTTTTTCAGGCATTTTTGGTCGGTCGGTTAGTAGCTATATATGTATGTGTATATATATATATATATATAAAAGTGTATCGGACCATTTTTCAATCCGACCAATAGCGGCTTAGTAAATAAAAAGTTGGAACGTTGAAATTTAACGCTTTCTCTTCGACCCCCGATAACTTTCGTCTCCCCGGTCGGATTGAAAAACAAGTCGAACGAAAAACACGCCTAATCACCGTCGCTACAAATCTAGCCGATCGTCGAAGGTGCCCATTAGCTGGTAGACTACGATATGGGCCGGGAAATGGGTCGAAAAAACGTCGAAATTCTTACGACACCCGCAGGAGATTTGTCCTTTTTACGAAGTCGGACGCGGTCTTTCGAACGGTGAAAACCGTTTTTGGCTATCTAGTAAAATGGGCACGTTAAATGGGTTCAAAATTCTGGTAAAAAATCGACTTTTTCCCAGATAAACCGGTCTAGACGATCGCCCGTTCGAGCGAACGCGTTAAGGGTGGACTTTTTCGAAAGTAAACTCCCGACGCTATAACGTTCGTAGAAGGTGATTTTTCGAAAAGTCCGACCGTTAGGCCGTTAGCAAAAATCAAATTCGAAATTTCGCTTTTGGAAATTTCGTCCATTTTCTGAAAAATCCGCTTTTTCCGACGTTTCTCTTTAATTAACCGCGATCGAATTCGTTATCGATCGAAAGCCGACTAAATTCTCCGTCGAAATGATATGTATGAAAATTTTCGTCAAACGTCGAAAACCGACCTTTAGGCGATGTCGAAGTTGGCCATTTTGACATAGGCGAAATTGACTTTTTTTACCGAAATCGCCGTAAAAAAAAAACCAGCCTCTAACTCGAAAAAGGCCCTCGTCATTTTTTACTAAACCCTATCAGCTATCTTTTCGGTCTCGTGGTCGATAGTCGTACGATGCACCCAACTTCCGGAACAATTCGGTTTATCCGGCATTTTCCTGGTAGCGAACTATCGCCACCTTTGGCGAGGCATAGCGAGCGACGTAAACATTTTTAAACGATTCCGACTTCGGAAATAGTCGTTACTGTATAAGGTGTATGGTAAAAAGCGAAAACCCCGCGAAAAAAAATTTAAAACCGAACCCAAAAATTTCAAAAGGGGGGACCCCTTTCGATTTTTTCGAAATTTCGATTTTTCGCAATAATTCGCGAACTATTCGCAATTTGAGAAAATTATTCCAACAAAAGTTACGGGCGATTAAAATACGCGTCTAACGACGGTAGTTGCGTATTTTTATAGCGAATACTCGTCGAGCAAATTGCGGTTAAAGGGTTTTGGGGTTTTGCGCCTTTTTTACGGCCTCTATGATAGATAGGGGATTTAGGTTGGGCTTAAAAGAAAGTAGACGTCGAGATCTATAATTTATGGTATGACGTAAATGTTTTAAAAATTAACCGGTAACGAGAAATCGTGAGTTTAAAATTTGATTTTCGATTTTTAAAAATTTTTTCATCCATTTTTGGTCGGCGGGTTAGTAGCTATATATGTATGTATATATATATATATATATATTAATCATCAATATATATTAGGTTTTTTGCGCTATAAATCGCTTACGATTAGACATACGAAAAAAATCGTTGACTAACTAACTAATTAGATGGTCATAGGAAAACCTATTAAATAAATACATATATTTCGCCAGCGGATTAGTAGCTAGACATGTCTGTATACATATATAACTGGGAGATTAGTAGCTATATATATACCTATAGCCGAAAACGTTTGATCGATCTTTTTTTAATATATACATAGGAAACAGCAGCTGCACAGGAATGTTTGGCCGGTAAGACATATAAACTATATATACGTACATATTGACTGTAGGTATCGCACGTACATACATAACTTTTTATTAGGCACAGCGAGCGAGGTAAAAATTTTTAAACGATTCCGACTTCGGAAATAGTCATTACTGTATAAAATCTACGGTAAACAGCGAAAACCCCGTGAAAAAAAATTTCAAACTGAACCCGAAAATTTCAAGAGGGGGTCCCCTTTCGATTTCTTGGAAATTTCGATTTTTTCGTAATAATTCGCGAGCTATTAGCAATTTGAGAAAATCATTCCAACGAAAGTTACGGGCGATTAAAATACGCGTCTAACGACGGTAGTCGCGTATTTTTATAGCGAATACTCGTCGAGAAAATTGAGGTTAAAGGGTTTTGGGGTTTTGCGCCCTTTTTACGGCCCCTATGATAGATGGGGGTTCGGATTGGACTTAAAAGAAAGTAGACGTCGAGATCTATAATTTATGTCCTAACGTAAATGTTTTAAAAATTAACCGGTAACGAGAAATCGCGAGTTTAAAATTTGATTTTCGATTTTTAAAAAATTTTTCAGGCATAATTGGTCAGCGGGTTAGTAGCTATATATGTATATATATATATTAATCATCAATATATATTAGGTTTTTTGCGCGATAAATCGCTTAAGAATGGTGATATTCGACGAATTTAATTTATATATATAACACGCGCGTATATAAATAACCTTTTATAGCGGCGGGCGTGTCTTAAGTTCAACAGCAACTGCAGTATGACGTAATTTCGACGAATTTGGTTTTATCCGATGGCAAATTTCTATAGCAAAAATTAATCTCAGGAAAGCGGGCGTGTCTTAAGTTCGATAGCAACTGCAGTATGACATCATTTCGACGAATTTGGTTTTATCCGATGGCAAATTTCAGGAAAAATATATATAAATTAGCGATATTTTTGTTTTATGTAGACTTCCCACTTGCGGAGCCCATTCAAAGGGCGGGTTTGGCGAATTTTAGTCGGATTTGGATGAAACTTTTTTTGTTTTACT
Organism: Coronaproctus castanopsis; assembly: GCA_032883995.1. NCBI lineage: Eukaryota > Metazoa > Arthropoda > Insecta > Hemiptera > Monophlebidae > Coronaproctus > Coronaproctus castanopsis. Next base: position 60,785,858 of record CM065054.1, read on the forward strand.
CGTCAGAGCCCCTGCACTATTTGAACGGTATTTAATCACAATTAAACCCCAACAGCTTCAGGCACTACCCCCGTTGGGTAGCAACCCCTTGGGTAGCAGAGGCGGATAGAACCCCTAGTTATAATAATATACGTCAATTTTACACGTGATCGCGGATATCATTAAAATAAAAAAAATCATTTAAAATACTACATGATTCGTTATAAATTGGCGACCGCGACGCGAGATCTAAGTACCATGTAATAATCTACGCAGGATACGTTATAATATATACCAACACTCGTCTATAAAACCGCGATTTGTTACGTTAGGTGTGTCAACGAAGTAACAGACGAATATATGTATATATATATATATATATATATATATCCCATTTGGATGTGCCGCGCTACCAACACCTGTCTGAAACCACATTTATACACATAGGTAGGCCTATTGTTATATATGACACCATACAAAAAAGACTTATGGATAGTTATCATAAACTATACAAATATTATAATAAATGGAAAATCAAAATCAACAACCAAAAAACCGAGACCATACTTTTTACTAAACGTAGACCTCAAACAGAACATTCTATAAAAATATCCAATGAACAGCTATACTGGAAATCATACGTTAAATATCTCGGTCTTATACTTGATAAAAACCTGACATTTTCAAAGCACATTAATCACACTATTGAAAAAGCCCATACGAGACTATAGAAATTATTTCCTATATTCAATAAGAAATCAAAAATGAGTACAGCCAACAAATATTTAATTTATAAAACTTATTTTATGCCATTACTATTATATTCCTGTCCAATCTGGTGTAGCGTAAGCGAGACAACTTTGAACAAATTACAAGCATTCCAAAATAAAGTGTCTACGAATTATGCTCCAATTTACACGAGAGTATCAGAAATGCACACTAAATTAAAGCATCCATACATATCTGAAACTGTAAATTAGCATGACGTTTAAACGGTACCACCGAGATATACAAGACCAGATAGCAAACAAAAAATGAAACATTCCTGTTTAGTAGTAACCGGTTTGTTTACTGTTTACTTTGTTTACATACTTCTCATTTCTAGTTCTATGACTGACTAAACGTTCTCAATTCTTTATTTTCATATTCGGTTACGTATAAATATAGCTGTTTCACCGTGTGTTTCATCATCAGGATGATCATCTCTACAGGTAATATAATCGGGTGCGGAAAATTTGATTTTGCTAGTAAAATGAGTTTCGGTAATAAGCGCAATATCTCTATACGTTTTTCGTGTAACACACGATTTATTTCTTCAAAATGCTTACTAAGACCATTTGCATTCCATAGGAAGATTAATAGGGAATGTTGCGTGAATGGTCTCATTTGCTAAGTAATCGAGGAATTTCTCTGTACCCGATTATATTACCTATAGAGGATGAACCGCACGGTGGAATAGCTATATTTATACGCAACCCAATCAAACACCATGTTATACATTCAGTTTTCTCTCCAAGAAATCCAGATTACCATAGGTAACGTTGTTACTGAAGAACTCAACTTTCATATAGCTTCAGTATACTGTCCTCCAAAGTTCAAAACCTCATCGAATGAGTTCCAGTCACTTTTTAAACAGCCCCACACTTCATTGCAGAAGGTGATTATTTTAACTGAAAACATCAACAATTTAAGTGTAGAATTATTACAAATATCCGGTAAAACCGGAACAGATAGAGCAAGTAGATAGTTACATATGGTCAAAAAATGAAAACAAATAAAGACAATGAAAGCAGAAGTGGCAAGGATCACCGTCGTGGGTTGCGTTTGGGAAATTACGCATAGTATTCCGCAATAAAGAAATATCGATTCATCCGAAACATATATAACCAATGTGTACTTCCGATATATCGGAAGCATGACCATATACAAAAACAAGTTTAAAAAGGATAAGAAAAGCTCAGACCGCGCACGAGAGAATGATGCTGGATAGAATTTTATCAGGGCATAAAAGTAATGCGTGGATACGCGAACAAACACGGTTAAATGATGATAACAAAATGGAGTTAGACTGGCCGCGTGGCTCGAACAGAAGATAATAGACGATCAAAGCGGAATGGACATAAGAAGGAAATAGGGAAGGCCAATGACGCGGTGGCACATTGATATAGCGAAGGTAGCAAAATTGGTTGAGGATAGCGCAATACAGAAATGGGTGGAAGAATTTGGGGAGAGCCTTCATCCAGGAGTGGATAGACAAAGGCTTATCGTGATCGCGATATATGTATATATATATATTTGATTATCAGATTTTTTAATATTTATTTTCATTTTAATTGTAAAATTGTGTTTTTTAAAAAAAATTTTGTGTTCGTATACTTTTATATTTTATATTTTACTTTTGAACATCATACATCGCAACAGTAAATGAAAAATTTAAAATTCCACCAGTATACAACTTTTACAGAATCCGGAAAATAATATTGAAGAAAAAAAATTAATATAAAAAAACAAAATGAATAAACAAATATATCGATGTTAAATTTCAGCAATTCAAAAAATAGACAGAACAGAAGCAGAACAGCATTTTTGGAGTATATTTTCACAATCACCATCAAATATTTTTAAGTAATTATATTTAATTTATATTTTAAAATTATGATTTTTTAAAAAGAATGTTTCACTTGATAATGGCGTAAATGCCGAAAAGCTTTGTGTTTTCTATAAGAAAATAAATATTAGTGATTTAACTAATTTTCAATTGATTTTTTATATATATATTTGTTTGTCAGATTATCTCTTAATCATCCCTCCTCACTTCCTCTTCTCCACAAAGATGAATACTCCTCTTTGAACTAACCTAATCGTGTTCCTACGAATGTCTCGTATATATATATATATATATATATACGCATATAAAATGTTCACTATCGATTATCGATTTATTAATTAAAAGTTAATAAAGGTATTTATTCGTTCGTAGATAATATTTATCGATTTAATAATTCGAAATTTATTACGTACTTATTCAAGTTGACGCAATCGATAAACGGTATTTACACGTGTAGATGATTTTTTTTCTTATTAATCTGTTTTGATCATCGGCGGCTAATCAGTGTAAAGGTGAAACCTATGGAATAATCCGGGTTTTTTAATTCGTTTTCCTCGTCGTGTTGATAAATGCTTAGGAAAATATTTGTCGAAAATAATGAGATAATTTTTATAGAGCTGATAATGTGGTATATTAAATTTAAAGTCTATATAACCGACATTTTTTCATCTGTCTAGAGAAGTTAATCTATATCGATCGTTAGCGTACACGTTAGTAACCACACGGTTTCTGCTCGTACGTTTGTGTTTCTTCTTCGTTCTTTTAAAGAATTCGACTAATTATCATCATCTGCAGACAAGCGGTCATTATGAGATTCACGATTATTTTCGTAAGTGACTATTTTCCGTTTTTTCTTTAGAACAACACTTTTGTGTACATACATACATATATATATATATATATATATATATATATATATATATATATATATATGTGTGTGTATATATATATATATATATGTGTGTATATATATATGTATATATATATGTGTATATATATATATGTATATATATATATGTATATATATATGTATATATATGTATATATATGTATATATATATATATATATATATATATATATATATGTATGTATATATATATATATATGTATATATATATACAGTCTTGGTTGAAGAATGGGGTTCAACCAAAACTGAATTAAAACAGTAAACCCAAGTTAAATTGAACATTAAGTAAATAACCAAAACTCAAGTGGGTTAAACCCCAAACCCTGAGCAATCCAACTCACCGGAGTTATTTTTGTACTTATTAGACGTCGAATATGTAATTCTATTAGAAGCAATAGACGGCAGAAGTATTTAGCGTCATTGGAACGCACTAATAGTATGTTATTGTGGACAGAAGGAGATGGTTACAATAAATTCCGCGAAAAAATAAACGATAAAAATGATTTTATATTTTTTGAAGGAATAATACAGAGTAATAATTTAAATTTAAAAATTTAAAGTCTATTCTTCGCGACAAAATTCTTCTAGTACCTCCTATATTACAAAACTATTTATTTACTTCAAAAACGACGAAATTCAAATAAAATAAATGAAAATAAAAAAAAAATAAAAAATAGGTTTAACAAATGCAAAACTGCATTTAACAACGAGTATATATTTTCTTATTATTTGATTGATTCCAAGGGAGGGGTTCAGACCTCCGAAACCACCTCCTGACTACTCCACTGTATATATATGTATGTGACTGTGTGCGTTGTGTATGTGACTTTTGACGTGTATATTGGATATGCGATTAACATCGAGGATAATTTTTAAAATGTTGTAAAACACCTCCTCGATAAATCCTTTATATTTAATTTTTATCAATAACGATATTATAACGTATAAAACTATCGACAACTTTGTAAACTACATCGTTAAAAATAGATAAAATCTTTACGTTAATTAGGAAATTTCTAAAACTCCGATTTGAAGCTAAATAAAAAATTTGCCGAAATATTATGGTTCGTTATTATTTCGATTATTAATATTATAATCGATGGAACAAACCTAGGTTTCATCGTTCAAGTAGCTGAGAAACAACCATTACTGAAGACGGACGTAGCTTCCGAGACATATGGGAGAACGACTTGCCATAACGAAACAGGCTATGCGGAAAAAGATAAAAATAATAACCAATAGAACGATGTATATGTTTTAATATATTGGAATAGTTACGGCTAGACTTCCATCTGTTGGGAATAGGATCATTAACTATTGATATTAAAGAATTTTGTTAACTGCCTAGTAGCTACATAATTTAATTCGGGTGTTTTCCAAAACATCAGCTGGAATGCTCTTCAGATGCCTTTTATCGTTTCATTTTATCGATGGCTCTGGACACTTCATTGGTATTGATATTCGGAAATGATAATTCTTCGTTCCCCCTGTTTAGGATGGCTATGTTTTAAGTCGGTTGTTTGCTCGCAGATTACGGTGACCCAAACTCGCCGAGGGTGAGACAATCATAGGATTTATGCAGACGTTTAGTGGACAGGTCCTCAGGCTGTCCATCTGCATCCTCGTGTCTTCTTACCCTGTCACTACTGGAATCGTCTGCCAGAGCTTTCTGTCAGTAGCCGCTCTTGGTTCGCGACTGCTTATTCGACTAACGTCTTATTCGCAGCTAACGTACATATCTGTAGGCCGTTCCACTATCCACCACCTGTAGACGCGCCCCTTACCGGTTCGAGCTCCGGTCCCCGAAAGGTACAAAGTACCCCCCGGGGGATATATATATATATATATATATATATATATATATATATATATATATATATATATATATATATATATATATATATCAGACATCTCAGTAATAATAAATTAGTATAAAATTTTTTACATACACGTAATGTATTGATTAATTTAAAATAACATATATGGAAATAACGTTTTGGAAATTTGGGCCTGACTCCGAACAGACCGATTGTTATCCGAACGAATATTGCAAGCTTACAAATTTGCTCTTTACAGCAAACACGCTGGTAACTGTAATTAAAATATTAAATTTCGAGCATCGTTTCAATTTACGGTATCGGATGTTCCAGAAATCATTTTTATAATCTATTAAAAAATTCTTCTTCTTCTTCTATGTGCCATACTCAAGAGAGCGTAGGCGGTCACCAAAGTGTGAACTAGATTTTACGTTGTCTCGCATCAAAAAATTATTATTAGGAAAAAATTCAATCAAAAATTCCCATATTCATTTTTAAGTACATAAAATTTTTTCTAATAATTACTATTTGTATCCAGCGTACAAAATTAAATGAAAAAATAAATTAAAGTTGTGACGACACAATGCATTATTTTGGTAATAACTAATAAACGAATGGTAATATAGGCTATTTTTTTTTTTTGCGCTGCGTACGTCTTTAAAGAAGTAAACGAAGTTATTCTACTATGACTTTAAATTTAATTAAATTGCTAATAAAAGTAATAAACTCATTTTAATATATATATATATATATATATATATATATAGCATTATATATATGTAAAACATTTCGTCGGTATTATGAAGAAATAAAAATAATCATTCACACATATATATAGTGATTCATGAAACTGTGAAAAAAATTCACAGTGAAGTACAAACAAAAAAGAAGCCGTGGATCTCCGAGGCAACATTCAAACTAATTAATGAGAGGAATCAAATAAAAAACGGGAAAACTAATAACATAACAGATTCAAATGATTATGAGGATCTTAATAAACTATTAAATAAAGAAATACAAAGTGATAGGAACAAATACATAATAGGAATTTGTGAAGAAATAGAAAAACACTCACAAAAAAATGAACCTTATGATCTATATAAGAAAATTAAATGGTTAAGTAATACTTTCAAAACAAGAACGTTGACAATAAAAGATCAAAATGGAACGAAATTAACTGTAAAGTCAGAAATAGCAGAAAGATGGCGCCAGTATTGTCAAAACCTTATGTACAACAATGAAATATCAGTGTTAATGCAGGACTTTGAGCTTGAATCGCCAATTATGAAAGCTGAAATAGAAGTCGCATTAAAGAAACTAAAAAATCGAAAGGCAGTAGGAGTGGATGGTAGAGCTGAAGAAATACTGAAAGCAACGGAAGAATCAAGAATAAAGGTATTGCATATGATTTGTCAAAAAATACGGGAAACTGGCAGCTGCCCAGAAGAGTGGACAAAATTAGTATATGTACCACTACACAAAAAGGGTCCTACAGAAGATTGTGGAAACTACCGCACAATATCATTGATTACTCATACCAGTAAAATACTATTATATGTATTACAACACCGGCTTAAGTACTATCTCCTACCACAAATTTCGGAAGAACAAGCTGAGTTTGTACCAGGTAGAGGCACGCGTGAACAGCTATTAAATGTAAGAATAATAATAGAAAAATGTAACGAATATAACATTCCGGGACTGTTTTGTTTTTTAGATAACCAGAAAGCTTTTGACAACATCAAGTGGACGATAATGTGCAAATATTACTAGAAATGGGAAAACCGAAGCATCTAATTTATTTAATTCAATAATTGTACTTAAATATTAAAGGTTTTGGTAAACTGGAGAACGAAAAATCGAAAGAGTTTTCAGCAAGAAAGGGAGAGTACAACAAGATTGCTGTATTTCACCGATTCTATTCAACATCTACGGGGAACAGATTGTAAGAAAAACAATGGAAGTATAATAGCAAGGAGGGATATCTATCGGAGAGAAAAAAATTACAAATATTAGATTTACAGACGACACTGTATTACTGGCCAGCACAAAGAAAGAAATGTTTGAATAACTATCAAGAATAGATGTGGTCAGTAAACAGGCAGGCTTAATACTGAATAAATATAAATGTTCAAAGCTTATCATTGACAAAGAAAACAGAATACAACAAACACTGACTCTGCTGCGAGATATTGAAATTAAAGATAAATTAATTTATTTGGGTGCGTGCATATCCGAAAATAGTGGATCAGAAGAAGAAATAAGGAGACGGTTAACTCTTGCAAATGTCGGGATTGGTAAACTCAATTGTATATGGAAAAATCATAAGACCTCTAACACAGCAAAACTGTTACTCCTTAAAGTGTTAATTTTCTCCATAGCGACATACGGCTTAGAAACCTGGATGATTAAAAAATCGATGAGGAAGAAGTGGAAGCTTTTGAAATGAAGTGATACAGAAAAATTTTAAGAATCCATGGATGACGCACAGAACAAATGATTCTGATTTAAAAGAACTGAAAATCGAACCCACTGAGCAATTAGATCCATTGAAAGACACATGCTAGGCTTCTTTGGTCATGTAATACAAGCAAATGGGCTGGAGAAAACAATTCTGCAAGGAAAGGTTAATGGAGAAAGGAGACAAGATAGACCGATGCGCCTTTACATTGATCAGATCACGAGGTTATGTAGATCAGACATACAGCAAATCATGAATCTAGTGCAGAATCGATATAAATGGCGACGTCTTGTAACTTGTATCAAGTAAGGTCATGACATCCGGATCGGATAACGAAATGAGAATATATATATATATATATATACACAGTGATTATGAGTGTAAAATATTATTCTGTATAAAAGTAGTCCTACTAAAAGTGACAAGTAATGAACTAAGAGCATTATATTTTTTTTTTTAACACGAAGGAGTTTAGAAAACTTATTTATATTTTTGAGCTTTACAATTTAAACATTTTCAAAATTAAACTTTTTTAGGAGAATCTGTTCAATTTCTAATACTCCTGAGAATTGAATTCAAAATGTCTCATTTTCGAAAGGACCTCTGCAGGATAAACATCTCAAAATGATTTATTCATGACGAAATTTTTATAGAAGTGAATAAAATTGAATAGTATCAATGAGTGATATGTGAATATATAGTTGTATTACGAACATGCACACACATATACATATATAATATATATACAGTGTGTACATATTATTTTGTAACGCTTTCAAATTATACCTTCCGACACCTGCGCATCGCTAGAGTAATCTGAAGTAAGTTTAATATTTGCAGGCTTTTATTTTAACCCATCTGACCCCTGCAAATAATCCCTTCCGACACCTGCACTTCTTCCAAAGTAATATTTAAAAAATGTATACTTAATATTATTTTAATGTAACGCCTGCAAAACATCAACTTCCGACACCTGCACATCACTAGAGTAATCTGGAGTAAGTTTATAATTTGAGGGTTTTTATTTTAACACATATAACGCCTGCAAATAACCGTTTCCGACACCTGCACATCTTCCAAAGTAATATCGAGTATTCTCAAAATTTGCAGGCGTTTAATAATGAATATTTTAAATATTTAAAGGTGGTATTAATTTTGTCTGTTATAGTATAATACCGAGAAGTGTATGTTACCCATCAACATGTGAAATACCTCCGATCTATATATAATCAGCTTGATGGCGACTATATTGCCATATTGAATTGCCGTATTGAAAACTTTAGGAACAGGCAAGGTAGTTTACTGTTGTATATCCCAAATAGACAAAATCGCTCCTAAATTAGGGCGTGAAAAATAGAATAGAGATAGTTAAGGGACGGTCGGGCGATCTGGAGCGATTATTGTCCTCGTATGTCGAAACGATGAGCGATTTTAACCTCTTGTATTCATAAGGTATGTCGGAAAGACGAGCGATTTTATCTCTTGTGTAAACAATGAGCGATTTTAATGTGTTGTATTCATAAGGTACATAGAGGATCCATGAGCAATTTTAACATCTTGTATGTCTAAACGATGAGAGATTTATGGTCAATTAGCGATTAATTGTCTCGTAATGTGTTAGATGAAGATGCGTTTCTTATGGTGAAACGACAATAACATCTTGTATGTCTAAACGATGAGAGATTTATGGTCAATTAGCGATTAATTGTCTCGTAATGTGTTAGATGAAGATGCGTTTCTTATGGTGAAACGATTTAACTTGTGTTTTCTGATGATTGTTTCTTTTATTTTTACAATCTATAAAGAGCGATTTAATATTTTAACGTTGAAAGTAAAGCTACACCATGTAAAAGCGACTTTTCGTCATAAGCGACTATTCATATTACACAATAGTAATCATATAGTCGGAATCATGCTAGTTATATATAGTCGGAGGTCTGTAAGAAGTTGACGGGTAACATACACTTCTCGGTATTATACTATAACGGACAAAATTAGTATCACCTTTAAATATTTAAAATATTCATTATTGAACGCCTGCAAATTTTGAGAATACTCCATATTACTTTGGAAGAGTGCAGGTGTCGGAAACGGTTATTTGCAGGCGTTATATGTGTTAAAATAAAAACCCTCAAATTATAAACTTACTCCAGATTACTTTAGTGATGTGCAGGTGTCGGAAGTTGATGTTTTGCAGGCGTTACATTAAAATAATATTAAGAGTATACATTTTTTGAATATTACTTCGGAAGAAGTGCTGGTGTCGGAAGGGGTTATTTGCAGGGGTTAGAAGGGTTAAAATAAAAGCCTGCAATTATTAAACTTACTTCGGATTACTCTAGCGACGTGCAGGTGTCGGAATGTGAAATTTGAAGGCATTACAAATGAATAATATGTACACACTGTATATATATTATATATGTATATGTGTGTGCATGTTCATAATACAAATATATATTCTCATATCACTCATTGAGACTATTCAATTTTATTCGCTTCTATAAACATTTCGTCGTGAATAAATCGTTTTGAGATTTTTCATGCATGATTTCCCGCATATAAATAACATTGAGGTTGCCTTATACGCTGATGACAGAGCACTGCAGTTCCTACAGACCGAGTACTATCAGCAATAGGTTACAATCCGGTGTTGATCGTGTAATTAAGTATTTTTCTAAATGGCAAATTGCTCTTAATCCTTCCAAAACGAAAGCAATTTTCTTCACTCGTCCAAGACCGTTTTTACCGACCAGACTTCACGTCAGTGGCGTTGATATAGAATGATCTGACCAGATACGCTATCTCGGGTGTCATTTTAGACAAAAGGCTTTTCCTAAGCATATTGATCATGCATCATTGAAGACAAACAGAGCAATCTGTTCAATTTACCACATTTTCAAACGTAAATCTCGCTTAAATATTAATAATAAACTAATAATCTACAAGTCAATTATTAGGCCTATTTTAACATATTCTTGTCCAGTTTGGTCTTCAATCTCAAATGCTAGTTTTAATAGACTGCAATTAGTCCAAAATCGATGTCTTAGATGTATCCTCAATGTCCCCGTATACACTAAAATTACACATATATGCATATCTGCAGATACCATATGTAAAAGACTATAACCTCAAACTATTCCAAAAAAATTTTCTAAATTGTAGTGTGCACCGTAATAATTTACTTCCAGCAATAGGAAATTACGATCCCATATGGAACTAAGTATTAGATATACTAAGTATATAAGCATCGACGCATTAAACATAATGTATTATTCTCATAACGTTATAATTTGCTTTCGTTTCCATTGCTTATAAATGATCTTACATATTCGTTATATAAACTTATTATTTTTTAAATTACCGCTTTTCATTTGTTTTTTGTCTGACCATCGATACTATTTTCATATTTTATATTTATTATTTACCAGTTTATATTATTAGTTACTTTCATAAATGTAGAGGGCATTTATTCCGGTACATTTATTAAATATTATTATAACTTTTTAATATAATGTCAAATATACACGTTTTTACATTTTTTTACATTTTTTTACATTTTTTTCATAACCGATATCTGGCGCTTGTATTGCTTCAACATTTACATGATCAATCGTTTCTTATGCATTTCAGCTAAGCCCTTAATGACATGTTTACTATCTGAAGGTCCGACTGAATTACGCGAATATTTATTACTTTTATTAAAGATACAGGCGTTAGCTTAAATTCTGAATTTCTATTATTCGCAGATGACCCGAAGATTTATAGACCAGTATACTCGTTATCTGATTGCTTAAAAAGAGATTTAGATAGCCTTACTATGCGGAGTAGACGTAACGGGGTTTTCCATCAATTTGACTAAATACGTTACATTATCTTTCGATCGTAATATGAGAAAGCTTACTTTTAATTACAATCTTGAAAATAATGGGTTCTTCATGTTCGTGATCTTAATAGGACCTTGATTTTCTCGGTACATATAAATCATATTACTCGACACACTCAGTTCTTTGGTTCGTCATAAGAAACTCGCATTAAATACTCTATGTAAAGCTCTTGTTCGTTCTCAGAGTATCGTTAAGTTAGGATACAGTTTACAATCAGTATACTACATTATGTGAAAAGGATTCCGGCTAAATTTCTGAAATATTTATTTTTTCCTATATCCAGACGTATGATCTGTTATGCGACGTTACGTACGAAAGACGGAAAATTTGAAAGTTAAAGTATTTACATAACTTGCGCAATGGACGCCTTAATGACGAGTATTTCACTACCAAAATTAGTGACGTACTATATAGGATGTGAATACTAGAATGAATCGCTGTTTCTACTAACCGCGTTTGGGTACTAATCTTCGTTTCCATTCACCGTTCGTGTCTACTTTCCGTCTGTATAACTCGGTACTTAAATTGATCAGTTTTTTGGACATACATATACGATTCTTTGATTTACTCTATGTACTTGTTATTACTGTAAGAAAGGTACTGGTTCGTGAAGAGCTTGTTTGAGTTATTGATTTTATAATTTTAAATTATTGTAATATTTTCTCACACGTATAAAACAAATAAGTTCGAAATTTCCATTACCGTGTACTAGTTTACAGGTATATATTTCCGGTCATATGTAGGATTACGTAAGTACTTTCCGGTGTGGCGAGTGTGTGTGTGAGTGTGTATATGCGCGTGCGTGGATAATTGTTTTGTTTCTCTACGTGTAAATTCTAACGTGTATTGTGAGTGACTGTGGTTATGTATTGTATAAATGTTTTTTTTTTATATTATTTTAATAATTTAATGTCATTGTTTTTTTTTTTTTCAAAAATTGTTGTAGTTTAATTCAGTTGTATAATTTTATTCAATTATTTACTTCACAATGTTTACATTTTAATTGGCATAAGCTATTGTGTGAATCGTATATAAATATAATTATAAACAAATATCGATTTGGATCGACAATTATCGGTAATATGATATTTTGACGTCGACATTTCTCGTTGATTGCAACCTGCGTTACAATCCCATAAGGCAATTCTATAATATCCATATGGTTCTAATGATTAACTTGAACGATAATAACTTGAATAACTTATCCGGTACGGGTTGTCTACCTATTAACGAGTATACGAGCTTTCACTTTTACGGGAACTTTCCACGATACACGTTTATTCACGTGCATATCTAGGTACTTTGCAGAATCAGCTTAAAGCTTCATTACCAAGTTATATACATAAGGTGTTGGTTGTTTACAGTACGTAGTGTGAAAAATACGTGAATGTATTTCTGCTCATTTAGGCATAATTTTTCACTTTCTACCCCATGTATATACTGAATCAATCATTTGCGCTGAAACTTGTGTGTAACTTCACACTGGTTCTGGTCAACATCTTGAATAATAATAGCTCTGAAACACTATAAAAATATTATATATATATATATATATATATATATATATATATATATATATATATAATACAAAAATTTTACATATTATGTTACGAATTAATTGTCTACTTACTCAACGATACCTTAAATTAACAACGGTTGATCGCACTCCAGTAGCCTCCTTGTACCCACCATGGCAAAAGTAGTTTCCACTGACTAGAAATCCCGGCTTACGAGTTAGCAAACAATTAAAATTTGCGATAAATATTGTCCGACAAGAGTCGTGGTCCAGATTAACTGAGAACAAATTAAGAAGAATTAAACCGCGAATAGAACAATGGATTACGTCGTACCGAGCGAACAGTGCTGGCCCGATTGCGAATCGGCCACACTAGCCTAACGCACGGGCCATTAATCGAGGAGAATTCGTCGTCGGTAATATGCAAATTTTGTCACGATTCAGCGCTTACCGTAGAACATGTTATCACAGAATGTCCGAAATTCGATCAACAACGTTATCATGAATAAGTGGACTAGATTGAAGCGAAGTATTACAACGAAGACTTGATACAACGCGTAATATACTTTATTAAAATAACTGGTTTAATAAAATTATTGTAGACTAAATACTGTATTGTAAGTAGAAAATAATTTTTCTTTTGTAATTTATTGTATTTAATCTCGGTGGACGCAAATGACCTTTGTAGTCGAGCGTCCTAAAATAAAATAAATGTAATGTAATGTACTTTGAGTATAAAAATTCATTTTAGGGTAAATATGCTGTTTATTTTGTTAGTATCAAAACATTGTCTTGTGGTTAGAAATTTGTTCAAAGGCTTATCGCACCGAACGAAGTGACAAATTCTTCCTTTTTCCCCCATTTCTCGTTCCTCTTGGTTGCTTTTGTGCATCTATCCTTGTAAGAATAGGTACACATTAGTGGCCCTTTTTAATCTGTCATCGTGTCGTTTCCTTTTTTTTTTTTTTTTGCTTCTTCCGTTACAAATGGAATCCATATAAGTTAGGACGTATTAATTGATTTCACATAAACACCGTAAGATATCTAGAATTTTTGATTTTACATTCCATTAAACATGAGCACCGGGATGTTAGTTGACTTAGAGATGTTATGCAATTCGATGCCGAAATAATCAGTTTTATACTTGGATTGAGTAGTAATAAGAGATTGTTCGTCAATTATATAAGGTTTATTGTTGTTGATATTTATATTTTATTCTTATTTATTTTTTAGGTCTTCGCGCTAATTTTATTAGTTGCATTAACGTCAGCAGTTCCAAGTCGTGGTTCCGGTGGAGGTGGTGGTAGTCGAGGTGGCGGTGGCCGCAGTGGCGGTAGCGGTGGAAACAATAACAATAATAACGGAGGTGGAAATAACGCAGGTGGAAATGGCGGATCAAATCGTGGTGGAGGTCGAAGTGGTGGACCGCCAGGTGGTAGTCCCGGTCATGGATCCGGAACTAGATCTAGAAACTAGATTAAAGCGGTTAAATGGAAATAAATTTAACGAATTTTTATCAAAAAAATTATTTAGGCTTCATTAATTTCTAACGCCCACGTTTCGCTAATCATAACAAAAATCTGATATGAATTAATGAAATATATTGTGCACTTTACTAATTGATTAGAAAAATAAAATACATTTCAATTGTGATTGTTGTAAACAGTTTTTGATGAGAGACATGAACCGTTATCTTCGTAAGTGAATGTAAATTATAATTTCATTTTGAAAACAATGTAATCCGCCATTAAGTGCCGTCCTATTATTATTATTATTATTATTGTTAATATGGTTATTGTTAATGTTATTATTACTTTTATTATTATTATCATTCGTCGTTATTTGTGTTCTGGTTTCGTAACCGATCATGCGTACATTTCAAATATTTTTCGCCATTTCGAACCGCTTTTATCAGCTTTTGTTTATAAATCTCTTGTGTTTTGGGTACAATCGATAAATCCAGCTGTCCTATGTTTCTTTCAGTTTCTATAACACAACCATGTCAATTCATATTAGCGTATAATACGATTGTGAAGAATCTGAAGCATCGTTTTTTTATCATTTGTACTAATCAATTTTACCATTCCATTCTCGGTTCTTACAAAATTGACGCATCGATCCAGGTTATCCTAAGCATTACGCTATAACAAACTAATGTGTTACTGTTAAATTTTCCAATCAGCATTTACGAAATTAAAACTTTCAACGTTATCAACTGTCATTATTTATATATATATTACGATCACGATCACGATCACGATCACGATTCGCTTATTTCTATCCACTGCTGGATGTAAGCGCTCCCTTCCATTTCTATTGTATTCGGTCCCAAGCATAGTTCATCCGTTTAACTCCATTTTGAATGTCATCTTGCCATCGCGTACACGGGCGACCACGGATTCTGCGACCTTTTCTCAGTGTCCATTGCGTTATTCTTTTGGCCCACCTATCGTCCGTCCTTCTAGCGACATGACCAGCCCAGTTCCATTTTAATTTAGCTACGCGTTATATTACATCCACCAGCTTGGTTTGCTGCCTTATCCACGTATTGCGTTTTCGATCCAACCTCTTAATACCCAGCATTATTCTCTCATGGGCCTTCTGCGTTACGGCCAGTTTCCTAACAACATATTTCGTCAGGCACCACGTTTCCGCTCCGTATGTGAGCCCTGGGTGGATGCACTGTTCATATGCTTTCTTTTTTAAACAGTTCGGTATTATGAAATTTAAGTGATATAAATAAACATTTTTAATTTAAATTTTTTGTTCACGCTGGGCAGGAATATAGGTAGGATCGATTTAGGGTAATATTTTAAACTTATATTTTGACGATGCTTACTGTAATATATTACCAGCAGTATCAATTATGCTTACTATTAAATCACCTAATATAAAATAACGAAAGAGTACCGCAACTCGGTATCCAACATATGCAGATATTTAATCAAAGTAAAACGTCGTTATTAATTGCATTTCTAACTAATGAGGCTACTCCGTCACTACGTCTTCAATTATCAGATCTGTAAACGTGATAATGGAGTACGTTAAAATTGTACACGTCATTGAGTTTGGTTTTATAAATCCAGATCAACGCAATGCACGGAGAAAAATTGAATGAATTAATTTTAGGAAAAAAGTCATTAGCATTCCAGCTAACTAATATAATTTTGCAATTATCATTGTCCATCGCTAGCAATTAAAAAGAAAGTAAAACAAAGAAAATGTATAATAGTGTCAATGATTATTAAAAATTTCTTGCGAGTGAATTCGCGTTTTTTCGAATCTGGTACAGGTCTATTGACAGTATCTTAGTTAAATTTAAGTCTGTGAATATAATAACTACTTCTGTAAAAGACATGAACATAACTATCATCTATAGAATTTGCGCTATTATAACCAGTGACCTCAAAATACGACCGGAAGAGTGAAGTATTTAAATTGTTACACAACAGTTCGCACACTTTGTCTGAGAGGACGTGTAACCACGACTGTCGAGTCCGTATTTAAGATATGCACGAGGCGTGTTATAATTAGACATGTCCGTACATTTCACAACGCTGTTGTATTTGTTATTTCTCCCAAGATACCATGCGATTATCCATTATCTCCAAAATAGTTAATTTCCTAATGTCGATACCATATTAGAAACTAATTTGAAGAATGTGGAATGTAGTGATTTTTATTCAAATAAACAATAAAGAAAAGTAAAAAAAACCTAAAATCTGTCTTTATGTTTGTATGGCGCGTTTGCGCTCCAAGTTGCTATTCTTAAAGAAGAAATTATTATTTAATCAGTTTATTTTTGTCGAACTGGCTGATTGTACATAGATTTAAATTCATTTAAAAAGTTTGTTAGTACATTTGATAAATCTGAGCAATTATATTGAGGTTTGCTATTTTCACTAATATCATTTGTGACCATGTTATCTTCGACTGAGGTATTTTAGGTTTTTTTTTTTTAAAGAATGAGCTATTTACTACATGCCAGTTTCACCTATCTATTATTCATACGTTGCTATGCTACATATAGGTAAATATGCTTTGGTACTTTTTACGTTATCTATAATAGCGGTATCAATAATATTAATAATTTATTTACCTTTTCGAAATTAACAAATCTCTTTTGTTCTGATTAGCAATAATATAGTTATATAAAAGATGCGAATACCCGTACAATCGAGCGTCTTTGAATAAATCGTATCGTATCGTATCGTATCGTATCGTGTGATGTTGATTTATAGATCGAGCTCTAAACGGGAAAGCCGGTCTAAACTGTCGCCGCGCAGATTACGTAAATCTTCAATCGTAATCCTATTTTCCGAGTATATGTTTTATTGTTTACCCGAGATATCCGCAACAGCAATTAGTCGAATCAGAAATACCCTACTTCTGCAGAAGTTGGACGTATCTACCATAACCAGTTCGGATTCTATTCAAGAGCCGACACTCCTTTCGTCGGAGTTCCATTCCTAGAGATTGCTCCGTTGGGTTTTCGACTAGGACTCCATTTGTGAAGGAATTACACACCGTTTTCCATTCCTCGGTCAATTGTTCTTTCCAATCGAGTGCAAATCGTGCTTGATCCAAAATTTTCCATGGGTATTTCCTGGTTTTTAATATAACTCCAGGCGATTCTTTTATAAATTTCGTAATTAATAAATTTCCGTTCTCTTTGAATTTTAACTGCGGTCTTTTTCAACAAATCGATTCTTCTAATGTGAGACGGTTGGATGTTTGTAATAACCGGAAGCCATGCGGTCGGTGTGCTGCGTATCGTTACCGAGATAATACGAATTACTTCAAAACTGAACGTCCACTTTTCGCACGTAAGAACTGTTCATCCACACCGGCGAACAAATTTCCGCGGCTGCATAAACTAATGATAAAGTGAATAAAGTATTAGCTGTGATTCCGCCTAGGCCAGCAGCCTTATCACTCTTGGTGGATTTTAATGCCGATTCTAATTCATTAATTTCAATATTGTTTTGAAAAAGTGTTATGTAGTGTTATGTTAGAGTTCTTTTGAAGTTTTTCAGTTGTTTCTTAATTTCTGAGGATACTTTCTTATCCATCTTTAATTTACTTAATTTCAAGAGTCTTACAGCTATTCTATGACGTCTGAATTTTAGGAGTGTTTACCGGATTTGTCTCTAACCTTCTAAGAAGATTCCATGCCTTTCGACTACTATGTGTGAAGTCGATGTTTTCAACTGTATTGATCCATTTTTGTCGACTTTCACTATTCAGTTTTGTAAGTAGTATTTCTGCCGTCTCTCTTTCTTGTCTATGTCTAAATTTATACAGTCTGTTCGCATTCAGCTGACCAACCTGGAATATATTGTTTTCTAAAAACCACGAGGTATACTATATCGGGCTGCCTCTTTAATTGCACGAACAAATGAGTTGTAATTTTTAAGAGAGGGGGTAATGTTTTTTACGCATTTCACTTATGATCCCTAAAAATATCCCAGTTGGCCTTCTTGAAATTCCATCTCTTTATTTGAAATTGAATTTATCACTGGTATGCCAGATGAGATTATTAACATAACTGGCCGATGTGGGCTGCATTATCCGTTGAAGTTTATCAATACGGTCTTGTATGTCGTTTTGTGGAGTGCACTAATCTGGTGTATATGGCTTGTCTTATCTTATAGAACTGTATGTTCCATTGTCTTTTGCATTATAGATCAGTTCCAGATTGTTTAAGTTTATCCAATTATCGTTTTCGTCTTCATCGGCGTATCCCTTGTTTGTTGATTGGCTATTGTAATCACTAATAAAGTTCGGAGGCTATTTTCCACATAGGGGGTTTATAAACATTCGTTATAGTCGTGTTCGGTATTTTAATTACTATGAAAAATATGTTGTTCCAGGCTCATGTTTGAATTATCCTCATGATCGATTGAAGGTCATTACGGACATATGTTGCTATACCGTATTTTCTATGTGGGATATATGCAGTTATTTTAAAACCTACCAAATTGCCTCTTCGCTGTACATCTTCATCTGAGATAGTATGAGTTTCTTGCAGCGTAATTATATCTATATCATGTTCTTCTATTATCTGTGCAATACAATCTGTTTTGCTCTGGGATAGACCTTCTACATTTAAGTTTAGTATTTTGAAATATCCTTCACTCATGTATTAAGAGTTTTTAAAGTCGTTATCATTGCGAAAGTCCTTAAAAGGACTATTTTTAAACTTCCCAATATAAGCATCTATTATTCCCAACATATGGATGAGAGATTTAATAAATTTGTTATCAACATTTGTATAAATTCCTATTCTATAGCCTGTAGATCTCTTTTTTGGAAAATATACACACGAATTGACAACTTACAAAATATCAACTCTAGGTTTTACAGAATACTCAGCTAACCCAACCCAGTAGTGACTGTGCCATATGCAAGAACTAATTGATATAATGCTAAGTATAGAAGCTTCAAATATTCTGTGGAGAAGAATTGTGAATAAAAAGAATAATTACTTAATTTTTCGACTATGTGTCAAAGTAGCCGCTCAAATTTAACTTACACTCTAATAAAACTGCAAGTTAATTAATTTCAGTCACGATCAATATTTGTTAAAAATCTAAGTGATATTTATATAAATATATATATATATATATATATATATATATATATATATATATATATATATATCGTTTAATAAACGTAGATAATTGCTGAAAGGAAATATGGAAATATGAGGAACACGAAATAATTCCGAAAATAATTTACCACACCGCACAAAATTTTGTCGAACTAAAGAAACAAAATCGCAGATAAATAATTACCAAGAAAAAAAGGTAAGCTACTAAATGAACTCGTAGCATTTTGATTGTCTAATTTTTATTACACGCACCGACGGAGTAAATGAAAAAATAAAATTAAAAACTGAACGATTTTAAAACAGTCAGGAATATATTTATAAACGCATATAAGTATAAACACGAAGCGGTTAATAAAGAAATTTTGAGAATACATAATATGCCTATAATGGCGATGCTCCCTTGGTCTTGAAACAAACTGTAAATCTCATTCAGAAACTATACTATAATCACAATCGAATAATTAGATGCAGTCGCAGAAGTTTATTTATATATATATATATATATATATATATATATATATATATATATATATATATATATATATATAAAACAAGTTAAAGTCACTAAACTTTTTCTTTATGAAAGATCACAAAATTTTTGGATTGTTAAGCCATTATCAAGTGAATTTTGCCGGATAATAAGGTAATCGTAGGAAATGAAGCGGTTTATAGGTCAGCATATTCTATACAGTGTATCCGTTTTTTAATCGTAAATCATACCTTAATATTAATAATAAGCTCGACATTTATAAAGCGTCTATTCCTCCTGTGATGACTTACGCTTGTCCGCCTGATCTTCCATCTCGAAGGCGAGCTTTAATAAATTACAATGACGCGTATGAAGTGCCTCAAGATATATCAGAATAGTGAACATGCACGTGATATTAAACCTTTTATTCGGGATTATATGCTTACTATATAACTCGTAAGTTTTGCGATAATTATATATTGCATGAAAATCAGTATATCTCAACGATCAGAAATTATGCTTCCAGGCCACTACAGTTTATGTACACGAAGTAAATAGACGCCTTGAACAGAATATACTGTAAATTAATAATATTTGATCAAATGTGTAATCTACTAATATTCTTTTTTTTTTGTATATTACTATATATATATATATATATATATATATATATATATATATATATATATATATATATATATTTATATATATATTTAGCAAAACAAAGTAAAATTGAAGTTAATCACTAAAATTCAATTTTACTTTGTTTTGCTAAATTCATAAAATCACTACTCTCCAATACATCAACATTATATATATAATCAACATTATATATATATATATATATATATATATATATATAATATTATCTATCTTTATTATTATTATTGTTGTTTTCTATCGCATAATATATTGATTTTTTGTACGCTTAATTATGATGCAAAGCGTTTTATGGAGTGGTTTTATTTTTAGATTTTTCCCGCGAATTATATTCGCCAGGCTAGTAAATATTTTCTATTTATAAGAAATATGACATAAAGAATTTAGAGATTATCAGCTCGGTGAGTATATTATAATTCCAGTACGCGTAATTTTTATTCTTTGTACTATTGTTAATTTATGTAAATCAATTTATTCCATACACCCTATAAAGTCCCGCCATCTCCAACGATAAACACAGCCCTACGTGTTAAACGGGGCGAACGTTAGAAAATAGGCTATGTATATTTAGATGTATATTTAAAAAAAAAAAATATTAAATTGCTAGTCGCGATATAAATTTAAAAAATACCTACAAATAAAATTTAATCTAGTCGATGTAACAGTCTCGTCAATATAATCATTATATTGTAGCTTCTTCTTATCAGAAGATGGCATACACCAACATTGATCTATATTTCCCTTTTTCTAGCTGATTCGATAATTTCCGTCATTTTCCTCTATGGAAGCTGGTTGTCATCATCTCCAGCCGTCTTCTTCCTCGCGTCTTCTTTCCTTGTATTTTTCCTTGAACTTTGTAAATAATCCTTCTTCTCTTATTTTGTGTACTTTTTCTTCCTTTTTTCAATATCTTATAGGACGCTCATTTTTTCCATTTCACTCCGTTGTAGTACTTCTTTGTCCGTTATCCTCGTCGTCCACGGTATTCGCCACATTCTTCTTAACGTCCACATTTCAAAAGCATTTAAACGTTTAATAATATTTTATATCGGAATTCTTTTACCGTTTCCACCATTTCGTTTCCGATTTTTAATTTTAGATCTACATTGTTATTTGCCTCGTGAATTTCATGGCCTTTATTTTTCCAACATTTATTTTCATGCCGTATTTTTCCCCGGCTTGATTTAGCCTGTTGAGCATCATCTGCATTTCTCTAATCGATCCAGCTAGCAGTACTCTGTCGTCTGCATCCTTATGCATCTTATTTTGCGTCCATTTATTTTGAATCCGGCGTTGTCTAATATAATTTCTTCTGAATATATGTTGAATAATCTAGGCGACAATGGACACCCTTGTCTTACTCCTTTTCTAATTTGACATCCATTACCACTGTATTCATCCTTTTATATTCGCAATCTGATTCCAGTATACGTTTTTGATTATTTTCAAGTCTATGTTGTCTACGTTGTGTTTCTGGAGTATGTTTACTAGTTCAGTGTGCTGCACCCGATCGAAAGCTTTTTCCTAATCTATGAAACACGCAATCACCTCTCTGTCTGTGTTAATCGCTCGTTGCACTACAACTTTCAAAAGAGCTATTGCATCTCTAGGCTGCGTGTCCAATCTGCGTTGTATCCCAGTGTTAATGATTGAAAGTAGTACTTTGAGAGTATGACTCATTAGTGCAATTGTACGGTATTCGTTGCATGTTTGTGATGTAGTCTTTTTGGAAATTGGGACAAGTGTTAAGGTCTTAAAATTTTTCCTTCGTCGTATATCCGATTAAACAATGCCAATAAACTTTGCTTGCATCGTAATGTTCTTCAAAATTTCCGCTGGTATCTGATCATTGCCTGCAGCTTTATTGTTTCTCGCTTTCTCGATTGCATTTTCTCATTCAAACATTTCTACCTTTGGCGCCTCTTTTTCTGTTTTCTTTATTTATTTGCGGTGGTATTGCTTTGTCATCATATAACTCCATGATATATTCAATCCACACTTTTCCTTGTTTTTCTTTGCTGCCGCTGATATCATCGTTTTTATCTTTAATTTTTGCAATGTGTATTTTCTTTTTCTTCACTTCCGTTATTACACTTTTTATCTGAGCATGCATTTCTCTTAAATTATTTTTCTTATGTATTTCTTCTATCTCCCTGCGCTCTCTTCGAGTCATTTCAGCTTTGGCTTCCGTGCATTTTTTCAGTATTAGTTTATTTAGTATTTTGTATTCATTGTGAGATGTATTTTTTACTTGCCTTCTTCTGTTTATCAGGTTAATTATTTCTTGCGTTATCCATTGCTTTTCCTATTTTGTTGTTTTAGCAAAATTTTCTGCATTACATTTATTACCATTTATTTCCAGTTTCACCATTGTTTTTCAATGACTTCTCTTTCTTTTTTATGCCTAAAATTCATCCGCTTTATTTTCACCATTATTCATTTCTTTTTCGATTTCTATTTGCAGTTTTATTTTTATTTCTCTATTTTTTAAACTTTGAAAATCACATGCTCTCCTTATCTTTCCTTTTCGACTAATTGTCTTTAATGAGATCCGGCACTTAGCTGCAGCAATATGTGACAGTCAGCTCCTGGGATACGTATGACAATTTTTTTGTACCTTGCATTCACAAGTATGAAATCTATTTGATTTTTACATCGATCTCCAGGTCTGATTCATGTGTATATAATCTGCTCTTGTGTTATGTAAACCACGTGTTACATCTTTCAAATCATGTGCCTCTGCAAACTGTAGTATCGTCGCGCTCGTTCCCTTCTCCGAGGCAGTATTTTCCTGCTGCTTCACTTTTATGCCTCGCATCTATTTTTGCATTGAAATCGTCTATGACGAAGATGATGTCTCCATGTTTCGCACATTTTAGTGTGCTTTCTATCTCTTCATAAAATTTGTCTAATTCATCATCGTTACTCTCAGTGGTGGACGCATATATTTGTATTATTACGACGGACTTTGGTTTTATATCAAACCTGACTAGAATTACTCTTTCTGAGATTGGTACAATGTCTTTAATTGCACCTGATAGCGTTTTCTTCACTAATACCCCTACTCCATGTTCGTGCTTGTCTTTTCCAGCATATATAAATTCGTAATCATCGTCTGCTTTGATTTTTCCGTTTCCTATCCATTTAGTTTCGCTTATTCCTAATACATCCAGGTTTAAGCGTTTAGCTTCAATGCATATATTTGCTAGTTTATGGTAAAGCGTTCTTACATTCCATGTGGCTATGTTAAGACACTTTTCACTCCTCTTTTTTCTCGTGTACACTATATCCTCTTTTACATTATTATTATTACTATTATTTTCCAGACATCCATTTTCCGCGCATGGTATCTATCCTTGCGTGGCCAGTCACATATTTCTCATTACCAAACCTGGAAATTCGGTACCACTGGGTGCTAACCGGGTCCCATGGCAAATCAGATCTATATTGGTTTTTCATTTTCATGTTTATGTTCTAGGGATATTGTAATGACGGTGATATCCCGTTGCCTTCCGTCATGATTTTCTTTCAGGGTTTACTCCCTTAGGGTATTCGTCAATCCGACTGGGACACATATGTCACGAGCGAGTTGCCGATAGACTGATGTTATTGCAACAGTAAACAGCTTAACGGTATTTAATGAAAAGACCACCTTCTGCAAGTGATCCTTCCGCCGTTTTCCAATCAGCGTGTGTGTTGTGTTGTGAGTGGTACGTATCGCGAGTGTGTGTTATGAGTTCCGACTTTCCTACTCAGCGTCAAGACCGCCGAATAGGAAATTACCACACTGTACGACGTGGTCGTACGGAACTCACATGGTTGCTGTTTCGTTTCTCCGCAGGTGGGTCTGGCACTATATGGCAGTCGAGTGATTACTTACTAGAGAAGGTGACTCTAGATACAACAATCTGTGCCCCGCAGGGTCGTCAATATAATACAAAGATCAAATTATAAAGATTCGAATAATAAATCGCGGGAAGTATTAAAAAAAAAAAAACATACTGTCAATTATTCTGTTAATAATAATATTTAAAAAATAAAGGCTGTCAGTTAATAATAATATATTTAAAAAAAAAAAAAAATTGGTACAGAAATCGGGACGATATTGGAAATTGGAATTTCGCAGATAGCATACGCCTCCGTCCTCCAGCATCGCCACCGGTCCTTCGGTATGCCTGAGGTGGTACGATTTTTTATTTATATTATATAAGTATACGTATGTTTTGTATCATTTTTCTATAAATTTTATTGATGTTTTTTTTTATACATGTGTGTGTATATTATATGATTTATTTGTTTGATGTATTTTTTTATTCGATTTTTTTTTTATTTTGGGCTTCCATACAGTTTACCGATATCTGCATATTACGGAATGAATAAGAAAGGGCTACTTATAAATTAGGCAGATTAAAAAGTAATGTAGGGATGAGTAGAATTAAATAATGATACCTGAATCTAAAATATAGGAGTATACGTATATAGTTCGGCATTTTGAAGAGCTAAGAGAAATGCAATATTTACAGGAAACGGAACTGTAATGCTGTGAAGAGATTGATAAAATGCAATACGAAAATCACTATGATGAGAACAACTCGAGGATAACGTGGTCCGCATCGGCCGCTAAATGGGTATATTAATAAAAGCATAGTCGACAAATTGTAAATTTATAATAATATACGTCAATTTTACACGTGATCGCGGATATCATTAAAATAAAAAAAATCATTTAAAATACTACATAATTCGTTATAAATTGGCGATCGCGACGAGATCTAAGTACCACGTAATAATCTACGCAGGATACGTTATAATATATACCAACACTCGTCTATAAAACCGCGATTTGTTACGTTAGGTGTGTCAACGAAGTAACAGACGAATATATATATATATATATATATATATATATATATATATATATATATATATATATATATATCCCATTTGGATGTGCCGCGCTACCAACACCTGTCTGAAACCACATTTATACACATAGGTAGGCCTATTGTTATATATGACACCATACAAAAAAGACTTATGGATAGTTATCATAAACTATACAAATATTATAATAAATGGAAAATCAAAATCAACAACCAAAAAACCGAGACCATACTTTTTACTAAACGTAGACCTCAAACAGAACATTCTATAAAAATATCCAATGAACAGCTATACTGGAAATCATACGTTAAATATCTCGGTCTTATACTTGATAAAAACCTGACATTTTCAAATCGCATTAATCACACTATTGAAAAAGCCCATACGAGACTATATAAATTATTTCCTATATTCAATAAGAAATCAAAAATGAGTACAGCCAACAAATATTTAATTTATAAAACTTATTTTATGCCATTACTATTATATTCCTGTCCAATCTGGTGTAGCGTAAGCGAGACAACTTTGAAGAAATTACAAGCATTCCAAAATAAAGTGTCTACGAATTATGCTCCAATTTACACGAGAGTATCAGAAATGCACACTAAATTAAAGCATCCATACATATCTGTAAATAGCCAGTCCAACAAATTCTATGTAAAGTGTAGTACTAACCCGCATGCCATAATAAGGAAAATCGGCAATTACACACGACAATCACTCCAACTACAATACAAAAAATATAAACATAAAAGAATTAAGCATGCGCTTCTCTAAACTGCATGGTTACCTAGCTCGAAACCACGCTATACATTAAATTTTGTTTATTATCTTAAGCTATATAATAAGAATTATGTACACGAAAATATGGATATGTGAAAATGCGTTATGTGTATATATATATATATATATCACTATACATTAAATAGATAAATTAGTAAAGTTAAGCAGGGTTTTTATTTGTATTTTTTCCCTGCAGTTGTTTTTATTTTCTTATTCCTATATTAGTATTAATATTAAATCAAATATCGCACAGTATGAGCAATTATGTAAGCTCGGTATGTGTACATAAATGGGAATTGTAATTTATTTATTAAGCTGAAATATACTTGTTATTATTATTATTATTATTATTATATATATATGAATGTGTGTGTGTGTGCACGTTTATATAGATGCACACGCGTAAACATTAAAAAAACCTCTGTATCGAATTCAGTTAAAATATCTTTAAGTTTCACTTCTTCCCTGCGCTCCGAGGCACAGATGGGTTTTTTATATATTCTCAATGCACCTCGCTATGATCGACAGTATGAGTGACCTGCCCTATATTAGAGTTCTTGTTCTAAAGCTGTCGACTGACTTTTTTATTAAATGCTCACACCGAAACAATGTACTCGTCTCCTCTCGATTGTAAATTACGATTCTAAGCAACTTCGTTTCGTGTATTCCAAATATAAACGCAGGCGACTTAAACACAACATTATGTAGTAATTAATTTTAATTTTTTAATTATAATTTAACCCCTTTACTTAGTAAGCATCTTCGACTGTCATCCACTTTATATATATATATATATATATATATATATATATATATATACATATAGTATTTATTTAAGAACTTACAATCTAAACAATATATTTTTGTAGTTTACACTTAAGTTTCTACATTAACATGTATTACTTGTAATCAGAAAACTTGTTCATTTTGTAGTCTTTTATTTACTTTTTTCTGCAGCATTTAACGTTTTGTTTTGCTTTATTCTTTATATTATTACTGTATTATTGTGGCAAGACAATGTTTGTAACCCATGTGTTATATTTTCTTTTATACCGGTATCGATGGGGGCTCAATACGAGTAAAACAAAGAAAGGTTTGCCCAAATCCGACTAAAATTTGCCGAGTTATCCACGAATATCCATCCCTATATGCAACAACTTGCCGCGCGGCAGTTTAGTTGGAATGTAAACCCGCCCTTTGAGTGGCATCCGCAAGTGGGAGGTCTACATAAAACAAAAATATCGTTAATTTATATATATTTTTCCTGAGATTAATTTTTGCTATAGAAATTTGGCATCGGATAAAACCAAATTCGTCGAAATGACGTCATACTACACTTGCTGTTGAACTTAAGACACACCCGCCGCTATAAAAGGTTATTTTTATACGCGCGTGTTATCATATATAATAAATTAAAAAACTAATAATCTCGAATGCATACTTAAAAATTATATATACATGTATATAAATATAAATAAAAAGTTATGTATGTACGTGCGATACCTACAGCTAATATGTACGTGTATAATTTAACCACTTTACTTAGTAAGCATCTTCGGCACCCGTGTCATCCACTTTTTATATATAAATATATATACATACATATATATATATATATATATATATATGTATATATATATATATATATATATATATATATATATGTATATATGTATATGTATATATGTATATGTATATATGTATATGTATATATGTATATATATACATATGTATATGTATATATGTATATATATATATACATAGTATTTATTTAAGAACTTACAACCTAAACAATATATTATTGTTGTAGTTTAGACTTAAGTTTCTTTATTATCGTGTATTACTTGTAATCAGAAAACTTGTTCATTTTGTAGTCTTTTATTTGCTTTTTTCCTGCAGCATTTAACGTTTTGTTTTGCTTTATTCTTTATATTCTTACCGTATTATTGTGGTAAGACAATGTTTGTAACCCCACGTGTTATATTTTCTTTTATGTTTATAATAACTTATGCAAATATACTTTGTTGTGTGTTTGTTTGTTTTGTGTTTTTTTTTTTGTTATTTTTATTATATTTATTTTGTTGTTTTAAAGTTCGTTTCGATTATAAAACTTGCTAAATAACGTGTTAACTAGATACTACATTATGTACGTAGCACGAATATTCCGCTTACGTGATTTTGACTTAACGTAAATATTCGTAGCAATTAATCCATTAGTTGTTTATTATTGGTTTCCAAGGGTTACACAATTGAGAAAAACCACGAGGATACGAATTTTTGGTCGATAGCGTGTTGGTTCGTAACTAGTTTAAAATGTTCGCATTGTACAATTAAGAATAACCTTTATTTGTGAAATTTCCAAATATAGCGAATCAAGACGCATCGAAGTAATATCAGTTTTAAAAAAAAAATATAAAAAATTAATAAAATAACATTATGGATATTGTCGAAAAATTTGCGAACGATTGCGCTTCATTGCATAAAGAAACAGTTTTTCTTAAACGTAAACTGGAGACAACTGTTCCGATCAGACGATACAAATTCGAGGTAAGCATCGAGTTTATCGAGTTTCGATATTTTAAATAGATTTTTACGTAATAAAAAAAGAATATTAAGAACGTTTCCAATTAATCGAGACGACGTGTAAATCCATCGTCATTATTACTTCAGTATTGACGATGGTGTCGTTTTAAAAACGATATTTACGGAATTATTATCATTTAATTTTTTTTCTTTATGGCCTGGCTGGACATACCATTTGGCCGTCGAGAGAACGGAGCCATTAGTCATCTTCCGTATTCTGGCCGCTCGATTAACATAATGTTTTCGGTCCACGATATTCTTAAAAGCCTTCACCTACACCATAGCTCGAAAGCTTCTATTTTCCTCTCTTCTTTTCTGTCGGTAGTTCAAAATTCGCAACCATATGTAAAAATAGAGAAACTTAACGACTTCATTATTCGAATTTTAGTGGCCATCGATAAATTTGAATCTTTCCATATTTCAGTTGACCTATGAACTGTACTCATATTAATTCTTCTTTTCATTCAATTTATACAGTAGCCGTCGCTGTTTATTGAAGAACCTAAATATACGAAATCTTTCACTACTCGGAATTTATTTATATCTGAATAAACTTCTGCCTTCTTATTAATAATCAATAATTTTTGTTTTTTGAATGTTTATTTGAAGCCGGAAGATATTACTCATAGTCTGCAATTTGACCGCCAAGACTATCTTTTGATGTTGTTATTAGCGCTGTAATTCATTTTCCTCCAATAGGAAAACCTTCGTCGCAAGAACCTTCCTCATAATAAGTTCACCATAAGCCTTAAATAACAATGGAGATAAGATGCATCCTTGTCTTACTCCACGTTTTATATATTAAACGGTTTGGACCATATATCACTGTCTACATTTACGGACGCTTTACTATCCTTATTTACTTTTATATTTTTTTTATAGCGCCGTGTTTAACTACCAAGGCTATTACAGCACTGGTGCATTAGCAGTTAGATGTAGTAACTGAGGTTGGAGGAGGAAAGAAACTGTATAACTGAGGGAATAGTTGAAGAACTGTTGGAGAGAAAAGCAGATATACGCGGATGGATATCGGGCCGATAAGGGAGCAGTGTAGGACAGTACGGTAAAATATGGCAGATAAGAGAGGGTTTGGGAGTAAACAAAAAGGTCAAAAAGCCGGGAGGTTGGTACATTGAAGAAGATGATCATGAAAAAGTGATATGTGACCAAGGCGGAGCCTGCTGAGTGCTATGTAGTTTGAACGGGTTAAATTGGCAGGCGGTTGCCAGAAGCCTACATTGGATTTGATGGCAATTTTCAACAAATTTATTAGTATACATATACTATGTTTTTTCTCGGTTTTAACTACTGTCTTTAACTTGATTATTTGCCGTCAGCAGAAAATAGACCAACTCGGTTTCTCCTGCCCATATATATATATATATATATATATATATATATATATATATATATATATATATATATATATATATTGCCAACGGGTATAGCGCGTTGAGTACGGCGGCTTTCCGTCTAATCGCCGAAGTTAAACAACGGACTTGGATGAGTGACCGCCGGTTAAGTGTGTTGTGTGTTTGTTGGTATCTCCCAATTTGCCTTTAGGCTATTTTCTCCCCAATTTAATGATTGGGGAGAACCTACGTCCAGCAGCAGACCGATATAGGTAAAATATATATATATATATATACGCGAAAAAATTCATTCTTTCTCTTGCACATGCACCTACTATGCGTTATTTAATTCAAATCTCCGCTGCACAAAGGATTTGAGAACGAAAACATTTGAGTCATCGCTACATCAAGTTAAGCATAGCGGACAGTGGGTTCCTTTTCTTTGCGAAATTTGTATGAAAGCGTGAGTTTGTCTTTTTGGGAAAACGTTCTAAGTTTCACTTCTCCCCTCCACCCCGAGGCACATATGTTTTTCATTTTATATAAGTTTCCCAAAGGTTTCTCCATTACACCCGGATAGCATTTCCGCTCCTGATCCGCGGCTGCATTACACAACGAACTTCCATATCTGGAAGCCGTTCCACTATCCGCCACCAGCGGACGCACCCTGGCCCGTGGAGCTAGAGGTTTTCTGTTTATATCTATGCACTGAACGATATATATATATATATATATATATATATATATATATATATATATATATAATTTTTATTATTTATATAGTGATTTTGATTTTTCAGGATTTAACTACGCTTATTACCGAAACGGAGTATATTTCCGCATCTTATCAGAAATTTGTCATTCAAAATGCTTCTAATTTAGAGGAATTTAGAAATATCAATTCAAATGGCGGTGTATGTACGTTGTTAACTTACCGTCGTTCAAAATGGATATATCGATTACGATATGAATATCGAATGGTGCTTTATTTCATGGAAAATTTATTAATTAATTTATTCGGCGAATATGAAGAATTCTGTGTTCAATCTGGAGTTAGGTAAAAAATAGATCAAATAAAAAATAATAATACTGATAATCGTAATGAATGGATTAATACGAAATCGCATATAAATTGCGCTAATAGAAAAGTCGAATATTTGTAATTTTTAAACGTCAACTTATAGAGAATAACTCTGGTAATTTATTGTACGTACTTCTAATATTAATAGGCGGTTAAATCAGTTATTTATTTTTAATTAACACTTAAACTTCAGAAAAATGGTGCATCCAAACCGATAGGTTGAAAGCAAACATTAGTAACATCACTGTTGACGATAGAGGTCGTCGCAATATTTTCAGCTAATAAAAATAAACGCAGACAAGTCTGTATTACATTCAATAATCGATCTCTTAAAAGATAAAGTTGCACTTAAGCAATATGTGTAGTTTTAATTAGTTGGATATCTACCTGGACGAACAGTCGCATAACTCAGACAACACGTAAGGAGAAGAAAAACAAATGGATGAATTTAAAGCTGAAAACATGAATTCGCTCCTAGGACCCCGAGATCATAAATTACATTGAACAACTGCGTTTCCTTTTATTGCCGAAACTAATATGAATGTAAAGGAGGGGGGGTGAACTCGAAGATAAGAGAAATCGTGTAAAGAAAACTAATTGATCAGATTGCACGACAAAATCTTACGTCATATATACTATCCATAAACTATATTATCCATTCGGATCTAGATGTAGGCCCTCTGTAGGAAGAAATCCGAGACCTACGTAATATAGGCACCTACAACGATTACGTAGTCACTCAAATCAATTAGATTAGAGGTAGATACTAGCTTTTTCGATATATCGAAAAGTCTATCAAATGGCGTTAATAATTAAATCGTGAAGTCAGTATTGGAGAAGGAGTACAACGCTTATGAACTTATTTACACCGATGGCTTTATCGAACGTTCCAAAAAAAAAATATATATATATATACAGTCGCTATTTTTTTACCACAGTTAGTAACATCTCTAAGTTGTTATATGCAAGCTCGTCATTTTTTATGGTAATGTATGCCATATACGAGGCTGTTTCTTTTATTAGATTATATAAGAAGGAAAATATCCTAATATTCACTGACTCCGCGAGTGTTCTTTTACAACTATCTAGATTCCCGGAATTTTCAACGAGTATATCAGAGCTATCAATAGGACAGTGGGTTTTTGCAACTTCACAAGCGTGAAACTAAGGTTAAGTTTAAGTGGATTCATGCCCACTGTGGCGTCGGTAGAAATGAGATAGCGAATGCAATTACTCGATCGGATCTAATTCATTGAGAGCACGTTAAACTACAATGGGGACAGTTACTATCGAAGCTTAAGGAAATGTTGTACCGTTCTTTTCAATCATATTTCGAATTTCAAAGCTGAAAAAATATGCCACTATTGAAAAAAGAAAATTCCAAAAGAGCCCCCTGGTTTAAACATGGGGATCTCCTTTATAAAGATTTTGTCTCTATTTGTTAGACTAGTCATCTTGCCAAATTTGGTATCATCAGAATGGGAGTTTGTGAGATATGTAATATCGAAGATAGCATCGATCCTGCTCAAAGTACAAAAATATAGACAGCTTTATGTCTGAACTTTTATCGACAAGGAATACTCGGCCAATACAACTTGAAGAGCTTATTGTGCACCCTACCTCCTTGGATGCGCGTAGATTAGATAATTTTATTGGGCCAAAAAAAAAGAGAACGATATCGAAAGATTATAAATGATAACGATTACCGAATTTAACTGAGTAAACAAATAGGATGACACGCTGTATTTGTTACATGGCCCGCAATTGACTCGTCCTAAATTTGTAGACCACAAACAAAATATATGTATCTATATTTATTTTCTAGACGTATATCAAGAGAAAGAAGTTGACCTACGAAAAGTAGTTATCATGCCGGTGTTTTGAAATATTTACATCATTGTTACACTGAAACATTATTGTAACACGGATAAATCTCCTATAAATTTTAAATAGATGTTTATAATAAGAGGGTGCGTATAGTAAGAGCATTCTCTAATTTCGTAAGCGATATTAAGGTCATCAGCTGAGTGGAAACGGTTAAATGTTGGAATAAAATGCATCTTTGAGAAAGAAAGCGGTTGAAGTCGAAACGCAAACGATATATTAAAGCCATCAGACTTGAAAGTTATCGACATTCGAATATTACATAATGCACACCGTCTGATAATACATATCCAGATTAGTATGACGTCACATACAACGGTTATTATTATGGTTTACTAGCTGACCCGGCAAACTTCGTATCGCCCCACAATCAATAAATGTATAAATTTATTAGCTGAATTAAATAAAGCACAAATACCGATGGAGAATTAGGAATTATACAAAAAATTAAAAAACAAATTTATAACGAAATTTAAATGATATGTCGATACTTTTTAATTTTTGTTAATTTATTGAACTTAAATGCATTGTAGAATCGGCCGACTAAAAATCGCCGGCAGAATTTTTAAACATCGAAAATGAAATATTCAACTCGCGATTTCTCGTTACCGGTTAATTTTTAAAACATTTACAATATGACATAAATTATAGATGTCGACGTCTACTTTCTTTTAAACCCAACGATCTATCATAGGAGCCTCAAAAAGGGCCCAAACCCCGAAAACCCTTCAAGCCCAATTTTCTCGGCGAGTATTCGATATAAAAATACTGCAATACCATCGTTAGACGCGTATTTTAATGACAAATAACTTTCGTGTAAACAATTTTTTCAAATTTCGAATCGTTCGTGAATTATTGCGAAAAAATCGAAAGGTGTCCGTCCCCCCCCCCCCGTTGAAATTTTTGGGTTCGGCTTGAAATTTTTTTTCGTGGTTTTTTCGCTTTATCCTATATATATAGTAACGACTATTTCGAGAAACGGAATCGTTTGAAAATATTTACGTCGCTCACTATGCCTTGCCAAAGGTGGCAGGTCATCGATTTTCGAAAATTCGTAGCTCGAGACCTATCAATCATACCGAAAAACGGTTTTCTGTATTCGTCATTTTAATATCTATCATATCCATATCGATTCAATCGAAATTTTTCCAAAATCAAAATTTTAATTAGTCACCCCCCCATAACCCCCCTGAATTTTTTTTTTTAGATTTTGACGAACGACGATCGACTTAGGTAATAACAATTTTTTTCGTATCTCTAAACGTAAGCGATTTATAGGCGAAAACAAATTCGCTATATAATTTGTTACAAAAAATGTGATAAATGAAGAACCGCTCGACCGATTTTGTGCAAACTTCACGTAAACCATCTACTAAATAGTCCGAACAAAGCCTAAACATTTGGTTCAGATAGGTGAGCCCGTTCTTGAGTTATGCGCTTACCAACACATTTAGCGATTCATTTTTATTATATTATAGAAGATTATTAAATTGTTGAAATTAAAACTTTATATATATATTATATATGTGTGTGTGTGTTACCGACATTTACGAACTTTCCAGATGAGATGCCACGTGGATTGGACCACGACCGTTAGTTAAAAATGAACAAAACAAAACGAAATAAAATGCAGTTCTATTTTTATTCGAATTTTAAAATAAAAAAACTAATAGATTACGGATTTTCGAACGCGCGCGATCTTCAAATATGAAACTAAATTAAACTGAAACTGAAACTATACTAACTTTAATGAATTAATTTAAAAAACTAACTGGAATTAATTTGAACTAACTAAAAATTAGACTGAACATCTCCTTCTATACTAAAAATATGTGTATCCACATATACATATATATATACATGCCTAATTAGAACTTTCTAGATTTTTCTGGAAAGATTCGTTTATTATTATTGTATATATTTATGGAACTTCTAGAAAAATCTTTGTACATCTACATATGTGTTGCGAGTATATTTTTTGATTGGTTTAACATAATTTTTAATATCCAATCATAAACGTGATTTTACCGGCTACACGTGGAGCATCTCACGTGCAGTAATTATCTTGTCATTTAATGTATTATAATATTTGCGCGTGTGTTTCTATTATTAATACGTCGATCAGACGATTAACCGATCAAAATGTTTCAAATTTCTCCTCGTTTTCTAATCGGAAAATTAGGCATATACATATACACTAATACACATATATTTATTGTGTAAGGTTAATAAACCTTAATAGAAGCACGCTATTAAACCATCGTCATTATCATTTTATTCTTTTTACTTATTTTTTTAATTCTCAAACTCATCTTATTTATTTATTTATTTAATCATTATAACATGTAACAACAAACATGGTTGTTACTACAATATATATGTTACGCATTAAACATAAAACCTGTTCTGATTATGTAAGTAGTGAATTGTGGTATCTTACCTGACGGATTAGTTGAGCAGATTATAATTTTAATACGTGATTTACTAAAATTAGTCGTTGATCGAATATTAATTACGTTGCAGACTAATCAGAACCTTCAATTCTCTGCTTCAATACGAAAAAACATTCGCCGATTATAACGATAAGACGATGATGTTTCGATTAAACGCTGAAAAGTTCACTCTTAAACGCGTTTTGAGGGTATTGTAAAGTTTTAATCAATTTGGAATAATAATAATTGCTATTTTCATAACTATAGTAATGATTATAACAATAATAACACTACTATTACATTTATTTTCGATATTTACATATTTAAAACTTTTCAAAATACACTTACAATCTCGGATGATGAGTAAAAAGATGAAGTCAACTATCATTCACAACCGTGGTCAACCCTTAATATATATATATATATATATATATATATAAAGCCATTAGTTCATTTGTATGCACCAAAAATATATATACTAAACAATCAAAATTAAATAATAACGAAAGCTTGAGCAAAAGCCTCTTCCGTTGTTTATTTCTTTTTAGCTTCGAGATATATATCCAGCACCCATTTGCTTTCAAATCGTGCTATCTCTTTCTTTCCGCATCCAACTGATCCCCACATATTTGACGATGTCATCTTTCAGCCGTCTTTTTGGTATTTTGATTTTCTTTTTCCTATCTAACGGAGTACATTTTATACGTACTCGGGTGTCTTCTTCTTCTTCTACTTATTACAAATAGGGTATTGAGAGTCAGAACCGGCTTAATCTACGTGAGAATTACTAAAAAAGCGACCGTGACCATTCTGATAGTTATAAATAAATTTAATATATAAATATAATAAACAAGTCTTAATAAATAATAACAAACAACAATTAATTTAATTATTAAATTCTTTATAATTTCACCGTCTAATTCGTTATAACTTGACAAACCACGACGACGTGGGATTTAAATTCGTTATATAACTTGACGATTCAGAACGAAATACAAAATATAAATATAAACATATATGTGTATAATATTAAATTTTGTTTATATATATATATATAACATTTTGTTTAAAAGTAAATAGTCAATTATTTTTTCTTCAGCATCTCTATATTACTCAGGTACCAAAGCCCCTTTTAAGCGCAATTTCTATATAAATAAATTTATTCAAAAGAATAAATTTAGATTTCGGAACCACTAAAAAAAGAAAAAAGAAAAAAAACTTGAAGATCAGAAGTCAATCTCATTTACGTATTTAACGTTTTCAGTCTGTTTCCGATGATAAGGAAATGCGAGTTCACGCGACCTATTAAACATTAACAAATAGGATGCAGTTATCACTGAAAATACATCAGATAAATAAATGTGAAAGTTTTGGAATATAAACAATACCGATAATAGTAATAATAATAATGTTTATCAAACCAAATATATATATATATATATATATATATATATATATATATATATATACACACACATATATATATATATATATATATATACATATATATATACATATATATATATATATATATATATATATATATATATATATATATATATATATACATATATATATATGTATATATATATATATATATATATATATCTTCGGTTTTATATACAAAGTCCATTAAGATAAATTCTTAACCGTTAATGAGCAAATAATATCAATTTTATATTCAGAAAAATTATTCACTTATGCGCGTGCACACACAAAACAGTATTCCAAAGTGTAAATTCATATACAGTAATAGTCTATATATATATAATAACTACATATGCATATATACATATCAGGAAATCTGTAGATTTATACTTACAATGGAAAGTATTAACCTTACACTCGCACATGTATGGGCATGCAATTATTCAACTATCAGCCATATACATACATACATTTATATATTCGCACATATACAATCTGCGCAACCTGTACATACGTCATATTCAGATAAATTGACGTACATACGTAAATAATTAAATATGAAGGTGTCGGAGTTGATACATGCGCAATATATATAATATATATATATATATATATATATATATATATATATATATATATATATATATATATAATGTTGGTGTATTGGAGAGTAGTGATTTATGAATTTAACAAAACAAAATAAAATTGAAGATAATCACTAAAAAATTTTTTTTTTTTTATTACACGAATACGAAGCTTTTCGACTATTAAGTCATTTTCAAACTTTTGTTAAAAAATTTTTATATATATATATACGAATAGCAAATGTATATATATATATATATATATATATATATATATATATATATATATATATATATATATGTGTGTGTATATGTATATAGGCCATATAAAAGAGCAACCTCTATTAGACGTACACTATTACGTAAAGCATATACCCATTTAGAATACACAGTATTAGTAATATTAGTAATAGTTACTCGACTAATAATAAAAAAAATATTATCATACAGTTACTGTAATACCTCCGAAACATCGAATAAAACGTTGATAACAAAATCTGTATGATGAAATATTCAAAATGCTGACAAGCAAAATATAAGATTTGTCTGTCGGGTGAAATATGTAACAAATTTAAATTTTAATTATTTCCATGATCGATTTATTTTAATTTTTTTTTTTTTTTACAATACTAGGGTTTATGAATACCAAAATTACCCATTGTTAACGCTACTTTCATATAAATATATCATACATAAGATAATAAAAAGAATATAAAAAAAACACAGAAGTATTAATTTTTTGACATATATACATATAGGTGGCCAGAGCTGCGAGCAATTGTTGTTATTCAGGGCGAATAAGTAAGCAACCGTGAAGGGGTAAATATTTATAAAATTTTATTAATAAATGCATCCACTACCTCTGCTACACAAATACACGAGCAAAAATCATACGATTAGCGTTAGCTATTGTTCCCGCATGCGCGGGACAATTTACAGATTTAGTTGCAGAAGTAATTCGTAGATATTGAATTAATAAATTCCTCCGGTTTCATTTATAATTAATTAGGTCCGTTTTAATTCCCCCTCCTATGTTGTAACATATTATGTTCCGTTGGCCCGGTATAAGTTGTACGGAGTTACATTATGGTTTTATTAAAATGTGAAACTAACAAAACTTTATAATCGCCGCATCTTCTAGTCTTTCCTCTATCTGATGATATACCAAACTTAGTGTAGTTTTTGTAACAGATATAATCACGTGCGGATAGAAGTTTAATTTCAACATTTGCATTTTTATTCAAAATTTAACACGTATCCTTGCAACTGTTCAATAGGTTCGATATGATACTTCGGCATTTTACCCTCAATTCAGTATTCCGTATAATAAAACTAGCTGATACGCAGCAAGTTATATCCGTCTCAAGTGTCCAGTAGGGAAGTGCTGTTTTAAGTAATATAAGAGGTAGTTTAGTCTTTTGAATTTTTTAGATAAATATAACGACCGAGCGCTTCGTACCTGCTAAACCACCTAATTAATTAATATCATTTTTTTTTTCAAAAATAGTATATTTGATAAAAATACAACTTTATATTATGAAACTTAAAGTGACAATCCAATTAAGTTTAATGCCACTCTAAATTCCATTTACAATAATTTACATTTTTAATTCGATATAATACTATTATCATCTAAAATGAATATTGAAAATAACAATATAAGAACATTAAATCTTAGTATATCAAATTATAATTTTTTCTATTATTTATTTCCTCAATAGCTAACACGTTGAATTATTTATATTTACTATTTACCAATTCTTCTGCTTTACATTCTATTACAATATCATTACAATTACACCTCTGCAAGATATGATAAACCGTATCCCGCAAAATTACATCGAATACAGTTATCAGTTTCAGCAATACCAAAATGTTTTAAATAAGTTTTGAAACTACCATGTCCAGTAATAAATTGTGTGTTATAATAATTGGGAATAAAATAAGTATTACGGAATCTATCATTTATATTTGGAAAATACTGATATACGTTAAGCCACTATATGTATTCCACATGATATTGCTCTAAATCATATTGATTAAGTACTTTTTTAAACTGTTTATCGTTTAAGTGTGTTTGCCTTCGTATTTATATTTGTTATTAATATAATCTACTCGATTAAATTCGTGTGTTAAATTAATATTGTTTTTAATGTAAAATAAATTAATATGTTTACGTATAATCTATAGCGGTAGTATTTACGATGATATGTTAAAAATTAAAAGGTTTAAAACATTAATAAGATCATTTCAAAAATTAATTAATATCATTAACTCTAATATAATTTGCTAATAATAATAATATATCGTTACGATTATAGACTTACGTTTCGAGTCTCTCAGAATTTTTGATGTGACGTTTTGAAAGGGCTGTATGTAAATCGGTAATGCGCGTTGATTTTATTGTTTTTAGATTTGCGGGAGATTTTTTAACTTATTCTGTCAATGTTTTCATTCCCGAATGAGCTGGTGTCCATAGAAGAACAAGTTCATTGTTCTTGGAGATAATGCTATTGATTATGTCATAGGTTGAATTTGTATGTTTGATGTGTCGCTGAATTATTAAATTCTCGCTCATCTTCGTATGCGAATAAATCTTTCGCCTTTTACTAACGAACTTGTTATAAACTCAATTTATCTGATTTCCGTCGATTAGTTTTTAACGATCACGTTCGACTGGTTAACGGTCAACCTGAGTTAGATTCGGGTTTTTAAAGACTTTTTCTCTATTTCTTCCAATTCGTCCGATTCTTTCATTTGTAATTCTTTTAAATTCGTTAATTTTTTTTTCCAAATCTATTTCTAAATTCTATAATTGATTTATCTATTAACGTTTAAGGTACTTTTTTTTTTCTTTTCGCTAATTATCACCTATTCTTCGGACGTTTATTTTTTAAATATTTATTTAATTTTTTTCCGTTATAACAGATAATAGCCGACGAACGTAGTAAAGTATGTTCTTTAAATCTGGTGGAAAATTTGTACAATTATTACTTGGAAATGTACAGTAGTTGCATAGATGAAGATGACGAAATCTATACCGATTCTCAAAAGAGCGCGGAAATTTCGCACAATTCAGATAATACCAGTATCGTAATATACAGGTAAATTTATTTTAAGGAGGATTTAAACAACTCTAAACTAGTCGTCCGTGTCTTATAACGCGGCCAAACCAGTTTAACCGCTTTGTCCGTTTATTATGATAATACGCTTCGAAAAGCTTCGTGATTATTATAAAACGTTCATTTTTAACTCCTTTCCTGTTATTTATTTTTTTTTAAATCACTACGCGCTTCTCGAATTAATTAAAGTATTTGATTACAAAAAACCGGGGTTAAAATCACTAAACTTTATTTATTAAGCAAAGCTTTTCCTACGCCATTATCAAGCTATATATAAATAAAATTAAATATATAAAAACGTAAAATATTAATTTAAATCTAAGTTCACAATTTTTACACGATAAATGAATTACGAATACTTAAAACTATCTGACAGTGATTTACCACAGTCACTGTCAGATAGTTTTAAGTATTTATAATTCATTTATCGTGTAAAAATTGTGAACCTAGATTTAAATTAATATTTTACGTTTTTATATATTTAATTTTATTTATATATAGCTTGATAATGGCGTAGGAAAAGCTTTGCTTAATAAATAAAGTTTAGTGATTTTAACCCCGGTTTTTTGTAATCAAATACTTTAATTAATGCTTAATAAATAAAGTTTAGTGATTTTAACCGGTTTTTGTAATCAAGTATAAAAAATCACTACATTTCACAATCTAAACTTAATTAAATTATATTCGGTGTAACATTAACGAAACGACGGTAATCGTTAAAACGTTCGATAAATCGGTGGATAAGAATAATATGACGGATATAGTGGACGGCAAAAGTAACGAACATAAAAGTATTACAACTATCGGAAAACGATGAACACGACGTCGAAGATATTTAGGAATAGAAGGGAAAAATATTTTACGTACAAAATAACAAAAGGAATATATACGATCGCAGTTCAAGGAAGAGGATAGGATTAGGAAAGACGAGGAAGGAAACGACTAACAACGGAAAGCTGATAATCATTAAAGTAACGAGAAAATGAAAAGTATAAAATGACGGTTGGTACGCGATCTACTGGCAAGAAGACGTTACAAAATAAAATGGAAATGTACGAAAAATATTTCATATTTTACTGTTATCGCTGTAATTTTTCAACTACCTCGCATTTAATCGAGATGTAGTCGTACCAGTAAATGTCGTCGTCGGAGACTTATCCGCACAATTGTAAAGGTCGTTGTCTAACACGCTCCACCCGCCGATGTTTTACCGTATACAGTTCTCTGTTCCAAGACGACACCTATTCAGCGTTCGCCGCTGGCTAAATTTGTTAAAAGATTTTCGCTTGTCAGTTATTTTTCCTAGTCGCGTCCGCAATTCCTGACAGTTCATACAGTTTCGAGGTTGATGTCAAAACCAGTTATCAGCCTGCGCATCTCGTTTAGTGTAATAGAGCGATTTTATGTGCGCGCGCAAAGTGTGTATTACGTGTGTTCTAGCGACGCCTCAATATGTCAAAGATCTGTCCAAGGCAACACCAATATATATGAGTGTTTGAAATTCCTCCGGCTGGTACGTAATTTTCGCTTACATTACTTACTACTCGATTGAAGGGCCTAGATTTACTGGTTACATTCGGTGGTGGTAGCAGACGTTCGACTTTATTTGGGCTCAATTTTTTATTAAACCATTAGGGCTAGGTAATCAGCGTACATAAATATATACGACAGTCATCTTGGATTGGTAAGTCGTTTATCTATATAATATATATATATATATATATTAAGCAAAATAGGAGAAAGTACACTACCCTATGATAGATTATTTTTTTTACACCTCTTTAAACTGTATCTATAGTATAGAATCGTGTAACTTTTAATAGCGTCGATGAGAAAACCGTCATCATTAATCCTGTTTCACTTATATATATATATATATATATATATATATATATATATATATATATATTTATATATATTTATATATATATATATATATATATATATATATATATATATATAATATATATTAAGCTAAATAGGAGAAAGTACACTACCCTATGATAGATTATTTTTTTTTACATCTCTTTAAACTGTATCT
This sequence comes from Coronaproctus castanopsis, assembly GCA_032883995.1. NCBI lineage: Eukaryota > Metazoa > Arthropoda > Insecta > Hemiptera > Monophlebidae > Coronaproctus > Coronaproctus castanopsis. The sequence continues at coordinate 60,828,947 of CM065054.1, forward strand.
ATAGTATAGAATCGTCGAACATTTAATAGCGTCGATGAGAAAACCGTCATCATTAATCCTGTTTCACTTATATATATATATATATATATATATATATATATATATATATATATATTTATATATATATATATATATATATATATATATAATATATATTAAGCAAAATAGGAGAAAGTACACTACCCTATGATAGATTATTTTTTTTTACACCTCTTTAAACTGTATCTATAGTATATAATCGTCTAACTTTTAATAGCGTCGATGAGAAAACCGTCATCATTAATCCTGTTTCACTTTTATATATATATATATATATATATATATATATATATATATATATATATATATAATATATATATTAAGCAAAGTAGGAGAAAGTACACTACCCTATGATAGATTATTTTTTTTTACATCTCTTTAAACTGTATCTATAGTATAGAATCGTCTAACTTTTAATAGCGTCGATGAGAAAACCGTCATCATTAATCCTGTTTCACTTTTATATATATATATTTATATTTATATATATATATATATATATTTATATATATATATACATATATATATACATATATATATATATATATATATATATATATATAATATATATTAAGCAAAATAGGAGAAAGTACACTACACTATGATAGATTATTTTTTTTACATCTCTTTAAACTGTATCTATAGTATAGAATCGTCTAACTTTTAATAGCGTCGATGAGAAAACCGTCATCATTAATCATGTTTCACTTTTATATATATATATAATATATATTAAGCAAAATAGGAGAAAGTACACTACCCTATGATAGATTATTTTTTTTACACCTCTTTAAACTGTATCTATAGTATAGAATCGTCTAACTTTTAATAGCGTTGATGAGAAAACCGTCATTAATCCTGTTTCACTTTTATATATATATATATATATATATATATATATATATATATATATATATATATATATATATATATATATATATATATATTAAGCAAAATAGGAGAAAGTACACTACCCTATGATAGATTATTTTTTTTTTACACCTCTTTAAACTGTATCTATAGTATAGAATCGTCTAACTTTTAATAGCGTCGATGAGAAAACCGTCATCATTAATCCTGTTTCACTTTTGTACGTACGTAATTTACATTCCTCGTTGGAACTGCGATTGGAAGGCTTAGCGAAGTGATTTATCGTAAATATTTATCATCATTTACGAGTACCTCGTTATATTACGATCGCTTTAAATTATTATGAAATTATTTCTTCGTTAATTCAGAACGTTAACGCGATACCTTTCTGCATCGACGTCGACGTCTATCGTAATTCCGACAACTACGTATAGCGACGCGACTGAATCGCCTTCGAACGAGAACGAAATACTTCGCATATTATCAATGCACGAACGGAACAATCTGTCATTATTGTTTACTATTTTAGCCGGAATTCCTAACGAACTAATCGACGCCGCTCGTAATGTGAAAATATGCAAAAGGACGGGTATATATACTTTCCTTTTTTTTTTTTTTAACGTACGTTTAAATATTTACGGCGTTTTCTTCACTTAATATTTCACAACGTTCGTTCTGTTCCAGATCTATTCTCAAATCAATTTCTTCCGTGATTTTTTTCTAGCTCCATAGGTCCCGTAGAAACCCTTCGTATACTTAGGGAAGAAATTTAAATAGCCATGCGCAGGAAGTAAACAGAAGAATACAACTTGAAAATGGTAGAATGGAAGAAATTCTGCAAAATCACTATTTAATCGGTGCATTATATCACTGCTGAGCTATGAAGCGAAAACTTAAACGAAGATTAGAGTGGCACGAATAGAAAGTTCTGGGAATAAGATTAAAAGACAAAATCAGTAACCGCGACATAGGCTTTGAGAACATTCTATTCGGTATATCAACAAGCGAGTGGAACTGAGCAGGGCATGTAGCAGGACTGACAGACGCAAGAAGGAAATAATGAACTGGCGACCGTGCACTGGAACACTTCCAACAAAACGAACAGACGACCTTATATAACAGCCAATACACGGATGCGTGACAGGCAACGACGAAAGGTTTTGGTAAAGGTCTACGCAAAATATTGTCGTCAGAAGGATTGAAGAAGAAGAAAATGTTTTAATATATGTTGCTTCACAAGTAAACGCTTAAAAAAAAAAAAAAAAAAAAAGTAATAAATAATAATAAGATTTCGAAGTCAAAAAAATTTATAAATGGATTTCGCGTAACATTGTTCGGGAAATCCCCGAGTACACTTTTCACGAGGACATATCTACCAGATAACCTAATAAAGAAAACTCGATTAGCGTTAGGTAAATTTTATTATTATATGTCTACATACGCGAAACAAATTGAGACAGTTTCCTTCAATAGAAATCGGAAACGTTCAAAAAACATTCACTAATAAATGAATTTTAAGATTTACGGTGCCCGAAACAAAAAGAGAGAAAGAAAATAGATAATTAAGTAATAAACTAAAATTTGCGCAAGACGAAATATTTCGCACGCGCGAAATAAGTTCGTACGTCTTCCTGTAAACAAATTACGTTAGTTCGTAGTTGAAGATTTGCTCATAAAAAAACTTGTTAAAAACATCGAGGAACGATTTAACATATTCAACTAATTGCCCGCCAGTTACATATTGCGGTCGAATGATATCACCAGAAGTTAAATATTTAGAATTAACATTCGATCGAACACGTCATAAATACGCGGAAAAAGCTGACGCCTCTACTAGTTGTATCCGTTAATAGGACTCAACAAGTTCGTCTTGCAAAGTCCTCTTATACAACGCAGTAATTGCTCCTATCTGGAAATATGGTCTGGAGGTGTACGGTTCGACGTTCAAAACTAAATAAGATACTAAGATACAATCGTTTCAGTCGAAGGTTTTAATGACAAATGCACCATTTTATGTTTGTAACGACATCATTCGTCATTCGGAATACCAACCGTTGCAACAAATCACAGATGGCGATACAGGAAAATAGCACTCAGTGAAAATCCAAATCCGCTAATATCACGAATGTCGACAACACATCATCCAGATAACAGACGTCTTAGAAAAGGTCAATGTCGGGATGCACTTACGTCATCGTAAAATGGAGGAAGAATAAATATAAATCGATAAAACAACATTATCCATTGGGACACGTTGTTTATCTGACATTTTTCTCTTTTTTTTTCACGCAGTTGTGTTTATAATCTTCGTATAGATTGGTACATACAAAAAAAAAAAAAAAAAGATTGCACATATCCGTAAATAGTGTGTTTTTTTTTATTAAATTCGTTTGCTGGTAAAATGAATTATTAAATACTTCAACGTTGATAGAATAATATTTTAACACGTGTTATGATAATAAATCTGATAAACTTTTATCGAAACTCTAAATTACAAGTCGCTGAAAGACTAAAAGAATAATAATAATATACAACCTGGTAATGTTGCGTGTACGAGATGAATTTCTGCAAAAAATTATTCAGAAAACATAGAATTTAACTAACTAATGTAATTTTGATTCATAGTTTCATATACTTTATGAAAATAACACGTTTTTCTAAAATATATGTATATATACGCGGGGTTACTTTGTACCTGCGGAACTCAACCGGAACGGGGCGCGTCCACGGTCGGCGGATAGTAGAATGGTCTACAGATATAGCTGCGAATAAGATATTAGTCAAATAAGCAGTAGCGGACTAATAGCGACTACTGGCGGAAAGTCTCAGGCAGGCGATTCCAGTAACGACAGGGTGAAGGAAAACAAGTATGTAGATGGACAGATTCAGGAAATACCCACTAAAAGTCTGCATAAATCCTGTGACGTATCTCCCTTGGTGGGTCTAGGTCGCCGTATAAAACACCGTTGCCTCTTCAGTCCTTGGAGGTAAGGCCTTCGTCCAAAAGCTAATCGCTTCTCTTCGTCTTTTCCACAACTGTATTTCCTACTCTCTATCCAATAGCCTGTCTGCGGTATTGCATCAGTGCCGCAGGCCCAGTCGTCTCGGTTTTGCTTGTCACTGGATCACTTGCTGGTGTTGAATAGACAGCGTGAGAGTTTTTTTTTTTGCGTTGTTACTCTTGTGTTCGAATTTATGGCTGCGTTGCTATTGTTTAATCTTTAACGCATGCCGCATGTCTGCTGACCAAAATGTCAATGAAATTGGAAACTAATATTATCAGTCCCTACGACACAGGTATAAAAAATGTAAACATAGACAAATTAAACATATCTTACTAGGGTAGTATTAAAATTCGATGATATGTTTAAAATTTCCTTATGAATTTCACGTTGCAGGTTTAATTTTTCCTATAAATTTCATTAAGCAATAAATGTATATAACTATCACTTATGTATATTTTTAAAAATTATTGTTAAATTTATCGGTTAAGGAATTTTTTATATTTCGGAACGAAATAAATAGTATATTATTAGTTATTCTTTTCTTGTAAAATTTAATGAATCAAAATATACTTCTTTTCTTTCTTTCTTCTAATATCAGGTGATGAATTAGCCGACGTTAAGACCAATCATAGCCCTGGATATATAATGACGACTGAAAAATCAACCAATCACAATACAGGAATATCAACTGACAGTAGGACCAATCATAGCCCTGGAAATATAATGACTACAGAAGAATTGACCAATCACCATGCAGTAATATCAGGTGATGTATCAGCTGACAGTAGGACCAATCACAGCCCTGGAAATATAAAGTTTCGATGGAGAAGTGCCTATAAAAGAAAATAACTAAATGTGGTTTAGTTCGTTTCTGATGATGATGAGTGGTGTAAGTCCATTCGAAACGTTAAATTTTTTGAATAATCAGGACGTGGTTTTCACCGAAAATAATTCTAGACGAATCAACGATATATTTTTACATTGGACGAGTTAGTTCTATCGTAACATGTTTCGGTCTGAAGTCATTAATGATAGTCAAGAATAATTATCGATGTTGAACTACATAGTTTTTGAAAAATTTACAATCAGCTAAGACGTCGCGGTAGGAGGATATTTCAGACTAGTGGATTTCCCCTAATTTGACAATAATTATCGCCGCCTGTTTTACATGAAAATAGTGCAATAAATCGTATTTTTGTTAACATTATTCACGTTATCAAATCATATCTAGATGCTGTTTGTATTCTATTAAATTATTTAATGAAATTTTTATTTCATACGGAGGAATATGATTTTTATAGAAAATGACATCTGCGACGGAACATCCGTGACTTTTGTTTTACATCCTTGTAAAATTTATTTAAACGAATATCAGCTGGGTGTGGCTAAAAAACTTATTCCATAGATTTCTCGACAACTTTTCGCTTCGTGCCTAATCTATGTTGAAATTAACGAAAAAAATACTACGATATAAAAAACTGGCATAGATATTTCAATATCCCGGCACATATAATTAGAACGAGATATTAAGATGAACTTTGGAATTTCAGGTTATCCGAAACTTCTAAAGGTAGTTAAAAACGATATAATCGAAACGTACGAACAGCTATTGTGGGGTAAAGTCGGAATATTAAGCGAGCACGCATTATTGTGGTGGACTCGATACGCGATTGGAGTAAATCCACATTCTTCGCAGAGATTTAAAATTTGGTTGCAGCAAGTGTCGTTAAAGGGTAACGAAATATTTTCGTAATTTACGTTATTGTATTTTCGTAATTTACGTTATTCGATACATATAATTATTATTTTCGTTATTAACAAATTAATAAAACGGGATAACTTTTGTAAAAGAAAAAAAATAACAATAACGACAGAGAATAAAATTATAGGCAACAATTCGGCGGGAGGTTCGGATTTTTTCCCTTCATGTTTCATTTCTATTATTTCAGTTTTTAATACCGCTGCATCGAATGGAATCCCGTCCAATGTTATGGAATCGCAATCTATTGCCAATTCGTATCTTCATAATTTTAGAGTTAGAATTGCTGCTATCCCTATGTTGTCTTTTTTTTTTTTTTTTTTCCGCGCTATGTACAGCAGCGAGGCTAGGAGCGCGGCCAGCAAATTTAAATTTTGTTAAACAGGTTTACCGACCTAAGCTTAATAAGAAAGGATGAAACGGATGGGGAATCTTGGGCCAGAATTGATGAAATATTTAAGGAAGAAGGTTTTGTGATTTTTGGACATTCTATTAGGAGATTGTAATCGGAACGTCGCATCTGACACAGGTTGGTGGGACTATTTTTTGGAATATATGTCCATGTGTAAGTTGCGTATGACCGATCCAGAGTCGACACAGCACCACCTGATCCCTTCGGTCTTCAGGTTGAAACTTCCATTGTTTTCTTTATTTTTAACAACTTTAATCTACGTTGCTTTCGGCATCGTAATAAAATTATGTATTATGTAGAAATATAATAATAGGAAGTATAAATAACGAAATCAACTTACCGCTGACTAGATAATAACGAGTTATTTATTATATATATATATATATATATATATATATATATATATATATATATATATATTACGGCGTGTTAATATCTAGGGGGTATAGTAGAAATTTATTATAAATAAGAAAAATAAAAATAAAAATGAATAAAATAAGTTTTGGGAAATAATACAGGTTAAGGCTCGTGCGAGACATATTAGTGTAGATATATATATCGGTATTATCCGTCTATTAAGTTACAAGTAGAACATAATAGTAATGATCAATCCCCGATTAACGGGGAAATTTCAGGAAACAAGTCGCACGCGGAGCCAGCAACCGATAATTGCGTTTTATGTATGTATATGTATATATATATATATATGTATGTATGTATAAGATACCCGTTCCGATAAGCGTATATGTTTAATATTATAATCGGTATCGTTGTTAGGAAGAGATCGTACCTTCGTCGGAAAGGTTGTAAATCGATCGAACTGCTCGTCCGTTACGAGATCGAGCGGAATATAATAAAGAGAATAATTGCTTGTTTTAATTATAATAATTATCACATAATACATTCGTCCGCGATTAAATAAAATAAAAATGATGAATTAAATTTGAAATAGTAAAAAATAATTCCGAACAGCTGAATACTATCTTACTGCGGAGATACAACGAGCGGAATATCGGATAAGTCACCACGATTTGAATGCCGCCATCGATCTCACCGGTGGTACCACCAGGTTACGTTATTTTATATTTTATATTTTCTTTGTACGTCTTAATGAATTTTATGTATATATTTTGTGAATTACGTCATACGGAAATGTGAATAATTGTTAGTAAATTGTTTTTATATGTTGAATCGTGTAAAATTAAAATAACCATCATAATAATTCAAATAAATAGTATTAAATTCGTAACGTACGCTAGTCATTCCGTAGAGAAATTTGTTAGTTGTTGGCTCCACGCCAAGAAGCTTAGTTTCCGGTGAATAAAATAAATAAATATTTTTTCTCGCGCAGTATTCTGTGCTGGCGACTGCGGTATTTCTTATTTAGCTTTATCTAGTAAGCCTACAAGTTCATAGCTCTACCAAAGAGAGGGTTTTGTGAGAACGTTGCAAATTGTCCGCAATCACGGAATATATGTACCTTGCTCTCTTAGGTGGAACGTAATAACGTGGCGATCCTCAACGGGTTAAATACATTATAATATATATATATATGTGTGTGTATATATATCAAATATGCAATTCTGTACTTATACGTTTTCGTTTCAGCGAATATGCCGAAAACTGTATTACCAGTTATATACAGTTTAGTCGATTGTTTACAGTCGTACATTATAACGAGTGGTTGGGATGAGCTTTTCAGACAGGCCGTTATTTCCGCTGATTACGATCACGCTCAGCATACTATATGTGATATAGGAATGGTACGGTATGGATAGTTTTTAAAAATCTATTATCTCGCACTACCCGTAATATAAGTAATATCACATATATATATATATATATATATATATATATATATATATATATACATATATATATATATATATATATATATACGAAGATCATGACAAATACACCTCAAAAGTTACAAATAAAACTAGATGACCAGATACTGGAACAGGTCAATGAATATATATACCTAGGTCAAATTATTACCACACAGAAAGAAACAATGCGTAAAGAAATTAAAAGGCGAACGCATCTATCGTGGATAGCTTTTGGGAAGTTGAGTAATGTCCTCAAAAATAAAGATATACCTAACAGCTTGAAGAAGAAAGTATACGAACAGTGCATCCTTCCAGTGCTTACATACGGAGCGGAAACATGGAGCCTAACGAAGTATGTTGTTAAGAAACTTGCAGTGACACAGAGAGCCCACGAAAGATTAATATTGGGCATCAAGATATCAGACCAGAAAACCAACACGTGGATAAGACAGCAGACTAAATTGTCAGATGTAGTCGGACGTGTAGCGCAGTTGAAATGGAATTGGGCAGGTCATGTAGCAAGAAGAAACGATGATAGGTGGACGAAACGAATAACAGAATGGCTTCCAAGAAAAGGACGCAGAAGTCGCGGTCGGCCGGATACAAGGTGGCAGGACGATATACATAGATCAGCCGGTGTGAAATGGATAAACGAGGCCCAAGATCGCTACAGGTGGAAACAAAAGGGGAACGCTTACATCCAGCAGTGGATTGATATAAGCGCATCGTGATCGTGATATATATATATATGTAAGTTTGATTTTTGAATAAATGATGTTTCGAGGTTTCAACTATAGAAAATTAGCTTTATTTAATATAAACTTTATAAAATTATAATTAATACATTAAACGAATGGAAAGAGTTTAATACATACCTATAGAAAACTCGAAAAGATGTACATTTATCCGTATACGTAATATTACGCGATGATCAACAACATTTAGCGTTTTAACTGTTTACAATAATAAACCACGCGTATATGTAATATAACAGCGAGTATCTCTATTATTAACTTACGTACAATAAACGATAACGAGTATACGAGAGATAAGCGGACGAAATAATCGGTTGAACGGTTATCAGTACATAACCAATGTTACATCTTCCCTACCAAACCGAAAACTGGAGAACTTCAGTTTTCGGAAATAATTTGGATATGTGATAGAGCCCTTTATCTCTTCTTTTATTAGTTTGGATTTCGTAAATTGTGTTTGAATATTTATTTTTTATAATATAAGGACCTTCTCTTATTTCGTCTAATTTTTGTCTGTTAAGTCTGTTTCCTTTTTCGACATATACCTCATCTCCTACATTAAAGACGACGTCCTTTCTATTTTTATCATAATATCTCTTGTTCTTCATGTGAGAATACTCAGAGTTTTGGAATGCTTGTTTTCTATCTTCTACTAAATTGTTTATTTGCCGATTTAGGTCTGTTATTGGAGATGAGCTATCTCCTAACAGAAGATAATTTGGACGGAATTTTGTTGCGTCATGTATTGTGTTATTATAGTCGTTTATACAGAGCTTAGCGATTGTTGTTCAATTGGTATTCATTTTTTTTTCTTTGCATTCGTTGTATTTGCAACGTATTCTATTGACAAGAGTCTGTCCTACCCGTTCATTTAATCCATTAGAACTTGGAGAATCGACTGCTGAAAATATAGTTGTAATATTATTTTCTTTTAACACATCTTGCAATTTTCGTGATGTAAGAGCCGCATATTGATCCAACATAATGATTTTGACCTGACCAATACTTAGCACTGGCTTCACCAGTTTGATGTAGTCGTGTGCTGATTGTGTTTTGGATGTTAACCCGAACACATAACGTGAAAAATGATCGATTAATATGTGCAAATATCTGTGTTTTGATAATTGCTCATGAAATCCTCCAATTGTATCAATAGACATGATTTCAAATGGGTTCTGTGCTGGACCTAGATGTGATAATAATCCTATCTTTCTCCCAATTCTTGTTTTATTTTTTTTGCATATTATACATGCTGAGCATATTTTACTGTTCCGGCTTTTTATTAGAATATCTTCTATTCTAGGAAACGGTTGTGCTTCAGGTACAATTAATTTGTTCAATTCTCTATAGTCTATACACAGCCTTGTCTTTTTTTTTTCATCTTTTTTTAACACTAATGTAACCGGCGCTGCGAAAGGTGATTGGGATTCTTCTATTAATTCTTTTTGTAAGAGGGTTTTTACTTGTGAATCTATTTCTTCATTCTCTTTAGGTGAACAACGGTATGGTTTTTTGGCTATGTTCTTATATTCGCTAAGCTTAATCACCGCTTCGTAATTTTTTATTAATGTTACATCGAATTTATCTTTTGCGAATATACAGTCATATTTTTTTATTAAATCAATCATTTTCTCTTTATTATTTGGTTTTCCTTACATTCCTGTTCAAATTTCCGCCACCATTCCGGTGCGTTTTGATTTTTTCCTTTAAAATTTTCTAGTACAAAATTTTTTTTTACATGATGAACAGATTCTTCTTTTTCTCTAGTACCCTGAGGTGATTTTTCTTTGATTTCAGTGAAAATCTTGACTAAACTTTCCAAGGTGATGGGGTCAGGGAAGGAAGTTTGAGGTATAATTTCTTCTTCTAGATAATGGTCTTTAAATACAGGGTTTAATTCATCATCAAAATATAAATTACTTAGCTCAGGAGGCATAGTAATTGTAAAACATCGAGTTTGACCGACTTTGGTCAGAGACTTGTTCGTTTTTGCAACAATGGGATGATTAAAAAGAGTTGTATGCATAGAATCGAGACACATATCATGTGGAAAAACATAAAAATTTACATCACCGAATTTTTTTATCGCGCGTACTACAGTTACCATATTTTTCGATGTCTTCGTCATGCACTTTTCCAATCGGATCTTGACACGAACATTCTCCAACACCTGGGTTGTATTTCCATCCGTCATGATATCAATGATGACTGATAAAAGTTCTTTTCGAGTTGTAAGTTTGATTTTTGAATAAATGATGTTTCGAGGTTTCAACTATAGAAAATTAGCTTTATTTAATATAAACTTTATAAAATTATAATTAATACATTAAACGAATGGAAAGAGTTTAATACATACCTATAGAAAACTCGAAAAGATGTACATTTATCCGTATACGTAATATTACGCGATGATCAACAACATTTAGCGTTTTAACTGTTTACAATAATAAACCACGCGTATATGTAATATAACAGCGAGTATCTCTATTATTAACTTACGTACAATAAACGATAACGAGTATACGAGAGATAAGCGGACGAAATAATCGGTTGAACGGTTATCAGTACATAACCAATGTTACATATATATATATATATATATGTGTGTGTGTGTGTGTGTTTATAATAGCAGCAAGCTTAGTTTTTGTTTTTTTTTTTGTTTTTTATAATACGAAAAAATTGCGATTAATATGAAAAATATGGAAAAATATAATAAAATATAAGTAAAATACAGATATAAGAAAAACTTACTTTTATAACGACGAGAACTATTCTGAAATTTAAAAAATTACAAAGTTAAAAGTGTACATTATAACATTCGAATAATCTTTAACCGAGATTTTCGGTAGTTACCCCGTCTTCGGGTTGCGGAATAAATTAAATAATAATAGCAAACCGTCGATAAAAATAAAGGAAAGCTCTATAGGTAAAATACGATTCGGAATTCTAATAGAAACGAGTTCTTTACGAGAAAGATATCCGACTATTACAGAATTTTATTATTGTAGGCGTAAACCAACATCAGAAGGCTGAAACCCTCAAAATTACGAAAGATGTTAAGACAGGGTTGTATACTTCCACCCCTTTTGATTAACGTGCATATGGAGAACTTTTTTCAACTAGCGTTACACAATAACGAATTCGGGGAATATAATTAAACGGGAAAAGAATCAATAACTTCAGATACGCAGACGATTTCGAAAGTCTTCAGAAGTTACAACGTACGTTAGACCAACTCTCTGCTGTAAGTCAAAAATTATTCAAATTAATACATCGGAGTAGGATCTGTTTTGTAAAGTTTTTCTCCTCTTGTCTTTCAAACCAATCGATGCTCTTCGTTAACCAACTTCCGAATTACTCTCAATTTCACCATTATCGGACTGCTAAACATTAGATACAATATCTTCATCGGTAAAAATTTCAAAATCTTCATTATAAGTTTTTATTAAACGTGTATATATATATATATATATATATATATATATATATATATATATATATATATATTTGCATACCGACTCTTAGTTCATCAATGCGCAAAGCGATGCAGAGTTATTGTATTCTCTGATTGAGTAACGGCACATACCAATACATGAAGCCGCTTGGTTATACATATATTCTTCACTTCTTACACAACTTTACTACTAAGACTACTTTATTATTACTATTATTAAGTTATAAGTACATCTCGTGATTGTTTTTTCCTCAGTCTTCTGGACGGATTGTCAGGAAGTCCAGTGGTACACATGCGCGATATTAACGGATTCAAATTTTTATTAAATGCATTATGCATTTTGTTGTATCGCTGCTTATGTACCGCCGTCACCGTAGGGACATCCGGATCAATATGAATTATACTGTTGCAAACATAGTATGGCGCATCGGTCACGACCGTTCGTTCATAGTATTATAAATGTGTTCCAAACCGTCGGTTCGGATTTAGACCGAAACATTCGGCCATTCAACGTCATAGAATTATTAACGCAATTGAGTCTGTATTACTGCGTGGGAAATGTATTGTTCAGCAGTATTCCTCGATGTAGCCAACGCATTTGACCGCGTTTGGCACGATGATTTGCTATATACAAAATATGAAAAGTTTTTCCTGTTGAAAAATAGATCATCTTTTGAAATCTTACTTAAGTGATAGATCATTTCGGGTTCAAATAAACGGCGTTACACCTTAGTTTCGCTATCTGAAGGTAGTGGTTCTCGGCCCAATTATTTATAATATATACACGGCCGAGACATGTAAACCACAATGTTTACCTTGAAAGCTACATTTGCAGACTACATTGCCACCATCATGATGATCCTAATGAAGTCTCGAGGTTTATTCGACACCAGTTTACTCTAAAAATGAGCCGTCAAATGGAGAATAACAATGATCAAAAATCATCGCGTGCCACATTTACAACTAAACGGGAAACATGCCCCCTCCAGTAAATTACGGCAATTTTACAATATCGCAAGTACAAGCGAGTAAAATACCTCGGAATAACAATCGACAGGCGCCTAACGTGTAACTGCATGTAATCAATACCAGGAAGAAACTAAAATGATTATTCTGTATAAAATCATTGTAGCTCTTGTTTAGAAATACAGCTTAGAAATATATGCATCGGCTGCTGAAACGTATCTCGACAAAATACAGTCGCTTCAATCGATATATCCGCCTGTTTCTTCTAGATACAAATTTTTCTCATAATTTTAATTTTTTATCTTATATAATATTATCGCTAGTTTTAATTATATTTCTCGTGCGTAATTAATTTGTATTTATTATTTAATTTATCCTATAACATGAAGATATCCTAAAGATTATTCGAATATAATTGTTAGATATTTTTTAAAAAAATCGTCAAAACTCAAATAATGCTGGTATACAGAATTCAGCTGATTTTGATTTTAACCGAGATTAACACCGCATAAAAACAATCAGTTTATTTTTAATAAATTTTTGATTTTAACCGAGATTAACACCGCATAAAAACAATCAGTTTATTTTTAATAAATTAACACGATACTTAAATGAACAAAATTACGCGAACACTTATATATATACACATAAATGAAATGAGAATTAACAAAAAATGAACATCGAAACACGTATCAACTTCATGAATACTTCGAACAGACTGACTCTTGTATCCTTAAGGAAGGCCCATTTATACGAACACTAGAATGAGCCGTAGTATGATCGAACGCCTGACAAGTAAAAGAAATCTGTTGATTGGTTGTTCCATCGAACCATACTTAGATAAGATTATCAGCTAACATCGAACCATACGCAGATAAGATATCATCTTCAGATAAGATATCAACTGACATTGAACCATAATTACATAAGATATCAGCTGGCATCGAACCAACGTCAATTCAAATAATTTCAAACAATAATTAACGAGTTATAAATCATTTACACGCCGTAAAAATTACGATAAATATATATATATATATTTGTTTAATATAAAATATAAAATACGAATTTTTATTCCAACTCCTTAACTTGTTCATTCCGGACAATGTAAATATGTTCACAATGCGAATATGGCATTTTATGTATTATCTCCGTTTTTAAATGCTGCGAGGATCTACAGATAAAGTAACAAAATATTTATTTGATCCGTATTACGTATAAAAAATGTCGAATTGCTGCTACATAAACGTTGATCCGGGCTAAGAAGCAAAAATCTTGGTATACTTGTATAACTTCAATTTCTGAATTCTCTTCTAATGGTGTGTGGACAATAATTTAAAATATTAACGGTTATCATTCTAACCTAACTCCTACATCACTCGCCAGCAGTGGCACAATAATATCCAATCCACAAGATATTGCTAATATTTTTACCCGGCACAATTTTCGATGCGGTGTTATATCCTATACCTTTTACAACACATCTACCTAGCTAAATCCCGCACAAACAAAATTTTCGTAATTACAAATTCGATTGCTTCTCTTTATTCTATATCTAGTCCACCATCTAAAGACAGGTCAGATTCGATAAATCGTGGTTAATCTCATGAAAGACAACTGCTGTATGACTTACTTATCGGTACTTGGCTATGTCAGGGTTCTTAATAACGAGAGTGTAGACATGACCGTACGAGCAGCAATTTGCCTGTTCTATGGGACCATATTCCAGTATAAAATCCAATCGGAAATTAAAGTCACACTGGTTCTCACTAGAGACGTCAGATTAATCACATTTTTTTATTACTTTATTAATCACTATTGTTTATGGAGCTTTGATGCCGTTACAATGAAATAAAAAAATCACGCCAAAATCGTTTAACATTGAACGTTATCATTTATACATGATATGCTTATATATTATATATATATATATATATATATATGTATGTATGTATGTATATTTTTTTTCGTATTTACGTTAGGGCACAGAAACCGGTCGTTTATTTAGCGATATGTTTTACGATTTCGTTTATTTAAATAACGGTTACGTAAACGATAGTCGTTGGATTTCCGTGTTGAATGAACAAGAAGAAGATAAAACTCGTAATCTGCCTTTAGCCGAGCACATACCGCTTCTTCATCGGCTCGATCATTCTATTCATATTTGTCGTTTATGGGTAACTGCCAGAGCTAAATATCTTACGAATAATTGGAATATGGTGCAATTTTTTAAAGTAACCTATACCGATGTAAACGCAGCTTTGTACGCTCTAGACCAGTTAAAAGTGCGTAGGTATTTTGTCATTTTGACGTATACATATATTATTATTAAAATGATAAATCTTCAATTTCATCCT
The DNA here is from genome assembly GCA_032883995.1 of Coronaproctus castanopsis. Lineage (NCBI taxonomy): Eukaryota > Metazoa > Arthropoda > Insecta > Hemiptera > Monophlebidae > Coronaproctus > Coronaproctus castanopsis. The sequence goes on from CM065054.1 coordinate 60,844,393, forward strand.
AATCTGATATGCCTAGTAGACAGCTACTTAACAAACAGAAACTTTCGAGTAAGAATCAAAAAGGATTACTCTGCATCTAAAACCATCCATGCAGACGTTCCGCAAGGTAGTATATTGAGTCCGTTCTTATTATATATCAATGATATTTCTCAATTTAAAGGCTCCGTAATATATGCCGATGACATTGCATTATTAACTTCGTCCTTCAGAGTTATAACTAATAGATTGCAACAAAAGTTTACAATGATCAATGCATTCCTAAACAAATAGCTGTAAATGTTGTTAAAACGAAGGCTATTCTCTAAAAGAAGGCCATCTATCAAACCTGAAATTACATCGATTAAACCGTATAATGGAAAGAAACCGTTTTAAATACCTAGGCGTTATACTCGATAAAAAATTAACTTTTGAGAAACACATTATTTATAGCGTTAATAAAACTAGAGCAAGACTGTTTACACTGTTCCCTATTTTCAATAAAAGATTCAAACTAAATATTCGAAATAAAGTAATTATATATAAATCAATTATCGAATCACGGTGTGTCCTGTACGGAACTACGTGCCTAAAACTACATATCAAAAAATACAATACAGAATGACTGCTGCCGAATCAGATTAAATTTGCCCAAATACACAAAAGATACAATTAATGCGTGAAATGTTGAACTTGGACTTCATAGTGAACATACTCGCGAGTAAATTTTTTCTTAAATGTGAAAGTAACTCGTCTCTCCCTGTCGATATCTAACTATAATTACGAATCATTAGCTCTAAGATATAAAAAATATAAAAACAAGCGTCTGAAACATAATTTTCAACAATAATATTAAGTTAAAATAAGTATAAAATAAATTATTTCATATTGATATTATAAACGAATGTGTGTTTCCTCTCCTTTCTTTTTTTTTCCTTAGTTGGGTTTTTTCTTTGTTTTTCCCAGCCTAAAATTAATATATAATCTATATACATAAATGGAAAATCTATCTTTTATTATTGTATTTATAAGAATTTTACATTAAGGCCTACGGGCCGGTATCAATAATTTATCAAATAGTTTATATCTTTTAATGTATATGAATAAATTTCTTCTTCTATTATTATAGTTAATCTAGCTCACTAGGTCGCGGGTACGAGTGTCATTATCCAACTATTCTGGATGTTGTTGCTCTTAATGTTTGTGCCCGCATACATATGGGAATTTCAAACTAACTTGAAAATACGTTATAAAATCGCATAGCGAACAATGAATTTCTGCCCTACCGGCAATGTTGAACTGATGTTTGGGCCTTCTTACATTCCGACATACGAGCCGTTGATTTACAATGTCGTCTGTAAACAATCTCCATTCAGCTCTGTTTTTGGTCATCATTTCCCACGTTGCGTCGTTTCTTAGATTTACTCCAGCTTTCTTAATTGTCCCAGTGATTGGACGACCTTAGTGTCTTTTGCCGTCACATAGTACTCCGTAAAACGTACGTTTCATAAATGCATTCGTCATGCTATCTTATTACGTAACCAGTTCACCTTAGACTTTTCATCGTTCATTTACGTATATACTCGTTCTAAGCTATTAAAACTTTTTCCGTTAGTAATTACGATTATTTCCCTAATACTTTACACGTATGCTTTAATATGTAAGCCTACCTGATAAAGAAATCATAATTTTTCACATCACGGATAATTTGATTTTGTTTTTATCTTTTTTTTTCCCCATGTAAAAAGTGAGACATATATACGTTTATTCTTATTCTATATAGAACCTCGATTTAATTTTAACATATTTCGCGATGTGTATCGATAATTCCGATTAATTGCCAATTTTTTCTGATTGAAACAATTTTTTATTATTTAAGGATAGTACCTTTTAACTGCTGGAAAACGCATCCGCGTTTAATTAAAGGTGAACGAGGATGTTAATGATATCACCGAGTGCAATTCAAATTAGTCGCTTTTAAAGAAAATTAACACACACACATATATATATATATGTGAATGTAACAATAGGGAGCCGGGCAATTGCATTTCTCCTACCTAGTTAACATGGGAACAACTTTTTTCTTATTAATAACGGAATATACCGCAATATTGAATAACTCAAAAACAACTCGAACAACATTTTTGAATGAAATTTGATTTAAAAATAGGAAAACGAGAGATTTGTGTGAACACAAATCGTTCAGGTGACTGCCGTTTGCAACAATACATTCATTCAGTTTCATCTGTACTTCCTTCTCCTTAAATCGTACCCTGAAGATCGTACATGCCAAGTAAAATTCGGAAATGAATATTCCACTATCTATCAAGTTTTCGCCAGCATGCCTCAATGGAGTGTTTTAGGTTCGGTGCTTTTTCTGTTATTTATGGCCGATTTTCTAATTAGTGACGATATTATAACTGCCGTTTTCGCACGAGACAACCATTTTAACTGTAGAGCGAAATCTAGTCCACGAAACTCTGCAGCGGTCTTTAACAAAAATCAAAACCTGGTTAAAACGTTGACGTATCGCAATGAACGAAAGTAAATGCACTCACGTCACATTTACTTTGCGAAACTTAACTTGTCCGCGCCCACTACATTAAATGGTGAATTGATCTCTCAACAGAGTTACGTTAAGTATCCGGGGATGCCATCTTGACAATAAACTAACATGAAGCAGACATGTCGAACAGAAAAGAAAACACCTTGAAAATTACAGCAGCTGTATTGACTTCTTGACGGACACTCCAGTCTTTCTGTGGAAAATAGGCTATTGACTTGTAAAATTAAAGTCCGTGTGGATAGCCTGATGCTGTGTGGAGCTGCGCAAAAATTTGGTTATATAAATAAGACTCAACGGTTCCAAAATAAGCTCATTAGGCTACACTTATTGCTCTTTCTCGGCATGTTTCGAGCTATACATTACATCGTGACCTTCCTTATGTTAAAGAAATAGTATAAAAAGCGTTTGGAGTCGCTTAAAAATACACTGGCCATCAATTTATTAGATAACAATCTTCAGATGTGCCGATTGAAACGAACCACGATATTTGATTTATCCTGATTTCTACTGGGAGCATTAAATAGGTGTTAACTCCTCTCACGCTAATTCGCATTTCATAACAATTGCTAGATGACCCCCATCTTGGCCATTTGTAATTATGTTATTAAAATTTTTTATAAAATATATGAAAGTAACTTCAAATAAATAGTTTGCGTTGTGTCATTCTTAACTTGAAATAATAAGTTCTATTGCTGAATCGCCGTTGATTGTGTAAATATCGTTTTTTTTTTTATGTACCTTATTTTTGTTTTTTTTTTCTTGGGCAAGTCAATACCCTATTATACAACGAATTGGTAATTAGGCCATAGACTATTTACGAAACACGTATAAAAAACATAAACACAAAGTGATAAAACACATTCCCTTCTCTAGACTTCGGGCTGCTTGCTTACAATTTACTTTAATATAAGCTTGATTTGTCTTTAATATTTATTAATTTTTTTTATTATTTAATTTAATCATTTGTTCATTCTTTTCCCTCTTTATTCCATATTATACTAAGGTTGTTACTCGTATTTCCTTATATATATATATATATATATATATATATATATATATATATATATATATATATATATATAGCATTAAAACGCCATTTATATTAATTACGTGCACTGTAAATGAAATTTTGATACAAGTATGTGTATTGTACGGATGTATATATTTGTTTCCTCGCTTTTTTCTTTAATTTTTTTATACAACATAATGTTTATATTAAATTTTTTATTCTTTATCCTCGTAACTACGTAAGTTAACTAAATTCAGCTCACTATCTACAAAAACGTGTATTAATGCTTTTGTTTTTGTACGAATATAGCGTCAAACATCATTATAATACTTTCTGCGTACTTTATGTCAAAGACCACATGTGTAGTTAAGCATATATTAAAATAAATAAAATATTTATATAACCGGTAAATATTCTCGAATTTTTTCCAGTTATCTTCAGATAGTACAGCAACACTGTCAAAAAATCACAAATATGACGCGCATTTTACAGTTTGCTTTCGGATGAAAGTAAAATTGATTTCAGAGATAAAGACAAACATAGGAAAATTCAAAGTAATTGTTATGATATTTTATTCCCGAACAAAAAAAAATTATTTACATAAATTTTCTAATTGTTTTCGTAGCATTTTCGATAAATCTGTGCGATTATAATTGTTGTATTCCGGACGTAATAACGAGAAAGCTTTACGTTTCATCGCGGAAACTAAAATAGCCTAATCGTCTACAGCCAGACAAAAAAAAAAAAAAATGCAGACAAAAATAAAAAGACGAATATCTTCTGATGGATGGCAGTTGGAGAAGACTAGCAATAAACAAATCCTTATTTCCTTAAAAACGGAAGTACACAACCGATATATCCCGCCGTATCTGACGTAGGGTGCGGAAATGTGAATATCAAGACGATACTCAGAAGACTTATTGCGACGCAGCATGCGCAAAAACAATTAATGTCGGGCGTCAAACTGATGAATCAAAAACGAAACATACGTATCTGACAATAGACAATGTAGTAGATGTTATAATACGAGCGGGGTAGCTGAAATTGCATATAGGTAAGAGAACACATAATAGACGGACCAAACGGATTATGGAGTGGCGTATTGATAGACCTTACGCTAGGTCGGAAGATGATTGATATACGTATGGCATCAAGTAGCTAAACAAGGTTAACGACCGGATTTCGCGGAGGAATTTGGGAATACATTGAGCAGTGGATCGAAATAAACAATTATCGTTAGGAGATTTAAAAATGAGACAATCTTTAATCGTTTTCTATTCACGATTCGTTGTTAAAGCTGTATCTTCCCCCATCGAATGATTTCAAACTAAATTCTCAATCCTTATTCATATTTTATATATATATATAATTTAAAATTATGGTTTGCACAGTTAGAATCTCGTCAATGCTCGCTAAAAATGGAAAATTAATTAATCGCATTTATCGAATATTTATGTGTTTCTCTTTTTAACGGGGAAAAATTAATTACCAATTTTATTAGTCGGTTCTGAACGATAGCTCGTCTATATTAGCGTCTGTTTGTCGCGTAAGAAGTCTCGCTCAATTACGAATATGTTTTCCGAGTGAAAAATATTGGAGTCGGACCGCTCCTAGTCCGACAGATCACGAACCGAGCAAATATGTCCATGAATATTTAAGTAAGCTATTATTATTATTATTATTATTATTATTATTATTATTATTATTATTATATTTGTTGTGTGTTTATGAAGATTGTGTATGTGCATGTGTTACTGTGTAGTTAGTACCGCTAGCAGTATAGGTAGATGTTTAGGATATATTATATCGTTGTACATCTACATTTTCAACTATAAGTACAGATGTTAATATGAATTCATAAATAAGTATAATGTATTTATATTATGTTAGTACAAAACTGCGTCCTTTAAATTTTCTTTATGTTATGTTTTCATTTATTGATTTATTTTGTTTTTTGTTTTATTCCGTAATTGCGCGTGTGTCAATAATTATTATTTTTTGTTAAGCATCATTTTTATTCGCTGCTCGCGCAACTTTGCGCCTTAGCGGAAAATTTTTTAAATTGTGTAGTTTATAAAAGTGTATGTTATTAAAAATAAACGATTGGATTGGAAACGATTCGATTGGAAACGATTCGATTGGAAACGATTGGATTGGAAACGATTGGAGTGGATTATTATTATTATTATTATATTTATTATTAAATCATGTTTTTCGCGATGATCATTTTCACGCGTAAAATATACTAAATCGTTGACATTGACACCTATATCAACGAGCGTTCGTTAAATCGTTTGACGTTATATAGAAATGTCGTCGTGTTCCGAACATTATTCGAGGCTAGTAGCGAGATGACGTGTGTAATTTAATAAAAACAAACGAAATTATCGCGCTTACGAACAAGTTTTACGTAATGTAGTTTTGAATTATCGTCACAGTAAAATTCTCGTCTGGAAACTGTACTCGACAAATTATATTTAGGCCGGTCGCGTGATGATAATAAAGACGAGATTAAGGTTGCATGTACAGAGACCGTTTGAAAATGTAAATAAATATAATTAAAACCATCGCGATAAAGCATCGAAACCGGGTTATATTAGCCTGGCGGACAACTTGATTCAAATATAAAATTTATGCGAACAATTCAAACGTAAAAATTACTGAAGTATAGGGTCTAGATAAAAATTTATTAATCACATCGATGTATATGAACAAAAACGTTGCTTAATTTTATATATATATCACGATAACGATTCGCTTATTTCTGTCCACTGCTGGATGTAAACGTTCACCTTCGTATTATCGCATTGTTCTCGGTCCCAAACATCGTTCATTCATTTCAAACAGGCGAACTCTTAAACGTCGTAATTATTCTTCAGCGTCTATAGGTATAAATAAAGTATATGTATAGAGGACTATAAATATAGACAAAACGAAGTTCACGCTAAACTCGCACTAGCTAGTGGAAATAACAATAGATGGGTAAACATCGGAACAGATTAATGAATACGTTTACTTAAGTAAGTTTAAAAAAAATTAAAAGACGGACGAACATCCTTTAGAAATCTGAATAATGTGTTGAAAAACAGAGACATATCGAACTGTTTAAAAAAGGAAGTGCACAAACAATTACTAACATACGAACGGAAAAGATGGCGCCTTACAGAATAATAATATGTTGTTAAGAAATTGTCAATAACGCGGAAAGACCATGACAGACTAGACGTGTCAAGAGGTTGGATTAAAAAAGCAATACGTGAATAAGGCAACAAACCGGTAGATGTAATACAACGCGTAGCAAAATTAAAATGGAACTGAACTGGTCGTGTCATTGGTGAACCAAAAAATGTAAATGATACAAAAAACCTGTCGTGCACGCGATAGCAGGACGACGTTTAAGAGTTCGCCTGTTTGAAGTGAACGATGCGTGGGACCGAGAACAATGCGATACGAAGGTGAACGTTTACATCCAGCAGTGGACAGAAATAAGCGAATCGTTATCGTGATATATATATATAAAATTAAGCAACGTTTTTGTTCGTATACATCGATGTGATTAATAAATTTTTATCTAAATTCCTCGTACGTTTAATCCAAGGCTGTTTTGGAATTACTTTTCGAAGCTTAATACTTTTTAAAGAAGCTTTCGCATTCGAAACGTCATTACGGTAAAATATTTCCTTCGGCTTCGATATTTCTTAATATACTTGCGAATGTCCGAAATTAGGTCCGATCGAGTAATCTCTCGAATCAGCCATCTCATTTGAACGGACGCTGCAGTATTCTATAGTTATAAATCTGTAGATATTACGAACATATTCGGCAAATGACCGGTATTTCAAACGGATTTAACCGATTGAACGATATTATATAATTTCCGATTTTATTTAACCGGCCTTCGTGCGCGTATGACTAAATTTTAAGAAATTCGAACCTTGCAGCTGAGAAGCGGATACTTCCGTGTCGGTTATAATTGTGATGACTGACGTTCGTCAGCCGGTGTGATCTTTTTCGTATAAATGTGATAATTTTTAATTTTGACTCCGTATTTATAAATACTCTCTAATCATTGCGGTTAACTTAAAATTTTCCGATTACTTTTTAGAAACGGAATGAAATCTCAAAAATAGCGTCGGCGTCATTTATGACTGACACATTGTTATCACACATGTTTGAAAATATCAAGTTTTCATCTCAAACCTTTTCAGTTACTAACCGTTCGACGCGCTGAAAATTATTTTACAATAATTAGAAATCAAAAAATCTTATACGACTAAAACAAAACATTCTTGGTACAAAAACTTTAATCGACATAGTTACAAAGTTTGAAAAAAATCACTAGACATCGAATATTTTATCACAAGCATACTCGTCAATTGACTGCGCATCTATTTATTATCACCCAAGTTGGAAATGTGGCTTAATTAAACAATGTCCGAAATTCGATCAACAACGTTATCATTAATAAGTGGACTAGATTGAAGCGAAGTATTACAACGAAGACAACGCCTAATATACTATCTTAAAATAACTGGTTTAATGAAATTATTGTAGACTAAATATTGTATTGTAAGTAGAAAATAATTTTTCTTTTGTAATTTAGTGTATTTAATCTCGGTGGACAACGCAAATGACCTTTCGAGCGTCCTAAAATAAAATAAATGTAAAAAAACACATCGTTTCGAAAAAGAGTATATATTACGCGTTCTTTAGAAAAATCTCAGCGATAATAAGTTAGAAAAATAAGATAAAACGAGAAAATGTTTTTTATTTATTTACTTTACTTTACAGATGACGTTTTGAATCCGATTTTAACCGCTTCTCAGAATTTACCTCTGGCCGCTCAAAAATCTATATCCAAATTAATTTTAACCATCGTATGCGAATCGTGGTTAGATTATTTGTGTAAACGTCGATTTAAATTCAGGTATACTATTTATTTCCTTTTTTTTTTCGGCTTCGTATTTTTTATTTTTCATTTTCTCTAATTATTTTTAAATATCGAATATTATTTTCAGCGAATGGGGCGCCATTCAATTATTGACGGATTTCAACGCTGCTTCAACGTGGTTGAAATGTAATTCGTTCATCAGCGAAGAATTAAGACACCTACTCGCGTCCGATGAAATTCTTCGTCGTTGTACCGGAGTCGGTCATTTACTATTGCGCCAACCGGGCGAACTTTTATCTATGACCGGTAAAATCCGCAATCGATTCTCCGATACATTGGCCGTGTCATCTATCTTAAGCGTTAGTGTGACCGAAGACTGATGTTTTTTTGGGTGGTTTTTTTTTTTTAATAATAACTTTAAAATTTCTCGACCAAAATGTTTGAATTAAACTTTATTTTAAAATTGCGAGAAATTAGCTTATCATTAGTGAAACTCAATGTCGTTCGGATGAATTTGCCGTAATACATTCAGTCTTTTAACAACATTTTTGCATACTTTTTCGAGAAGAGGTTGCTGAATTTTTGAAATTTCTTCAGAAATCCTCCGAGTTTTCACATCTTCCAGATGGAAATTAGCTTCATCGAAAGATTGTTTAAATCGATCTCTTCAAATTGAATCTTGTTCAGCATCGTTTCAGCAAAAAGTTTTCATTGTGCGCGGTCGGTACTTTTAATTTTTTTTTTTTTTATAAACACTCTTTAGAATATTAAAACTAATACGATCTTAAGTCTCTGCTTAAATAAGTAATAAAATTAATAACGGCGATATATGTTTAAAACTAATACGATAAACATATAAGACGAGCTGGAAGACAGTAAGAGTGAGCATTCTAACTGACATATATTTATCATAATGTAAGTTATTTCTAAATATTAAACCAAGTCGTATTTCAGCCGTTTCAAACGACGACTATCAGAGTCCGTGGCTAACGGCCGTCTTGCTTAAATATTTGTCGTTGCAAACACCGTTCGTGCGCCGTCGCAGCATCATCACTTCACTTACCAACTGTATTTTGGGATCGCGATGGATATCATCGTTACGAGAATATCGACAGGCATCTACGATAGCCCGAACAACTTCGTTTTTGTCGAACTCGAGCTGCCGCCGATTGGACTTCTTTGTACAGCCCCATATTCCATACGTCTAAATCGGCATTATAATTTGAGGGTATAGTCGGCGTTTATCGACCGCCGTTCTATCAGCCAGTACAGCGCGGATACTATTTTCTTGATCTGCCTACACTTCGTGTTTACATAGGGTTTCCATGAAAGACGAGAGTCTGAGTGCGTACCAAAAGATATTTGGCCATATTAGCCTTTTGGAATAAAATATAAGCACGATGGAACGAATTTTGCGTGTTGCAAAGTGAATACCACGTGATGCGATTTGTCTTTATTGAACTTAATTTTCCAACGACTAAACCAACTAACAATGCTATTCTAGATGACGTTGAAGATTCTCTGTTGCTTCGTTCTGGCTGTTTAATCATCAGCGTTGTGACTGTGTCTCGCGTTATCACCAGTTTATAAGGATGAATATACGGCGAACGGATTCTCTCGACAGTTTTGAAAGAATCAACATGACGACGAGATCCGGGACGTTGAATGATCGAACTCGATCAATGTTTATGCAAACTGTCTTTTTTTTTTTTCTACAGGACGTTTTTTATCCGTTGCAAAAGCCTCGAAAGTTTTCAAAACCACCCTTAAAATCGAATTTCGAAATTGTACAGATTAACACCGCGTAACTTTGAATTGTTTTCGAAACTCACTTTGCGCTGTTTCGCGCCGAAAATAACTTCTCGTTATATGATGCTTTGATAGTTGAAACTATAGACAAAAACCAATCTCTCGCACGTACACTAAACGTGAAGCACGTGATTGTAGCAGTGTTACCAACTGCGCTATTAAAAAAAAAAACAAAAAAAAAACGTCCGTCTTCTCTGGGTCACCCTGTATTTGTATTCTTATCTTTCATTCACTTTAAAAACGCACGCGATATATAATTAATTATATTAATTTTCTATGCCAGCAGTTAACGACGCTGAAGAACGGGAGGAAAATCAAATGCCGAGTTTAATGCCACCAGAAATGTACGTTACCAATCAGCAACAATGGTTATCCATGAGAATCGATCAGCAAAAATCGGTATTAAAATGCTGCTGAAAACTGTATCGTATTATTATTGTTATTATTATTATGACTCGCATTAATAAGGCGCATATGAGAACGCGAGCTGTATGCGCTACATTGGATAATAAACTATCTCGACGGTTCTGAAAATAAGTGTGCTTAATTATCAACGAAGGCTTACAGAAATGGCGCATTATATTTGATGATAAATTCCTAATCATTCCGAAACTATTTATTTACAAATATCCCTATAGAACAGTTCTTCGTTGACTAAAATAGTATAATAGTGTATGTAGGATGGAAACCGTATAGTCAAGTAGTCCGACGCATAGATGGTTCCTTTTTGGAATGACAGGCTCGAACGTGTATGAGTGTAATGTTGAGACGTGTATTTACATAAGATCTTTTCATAAAACATCATATAGATGCCAGTTTTCATTTAGGGTGAATCTTTAAGTTTTAATTGCGTACTTTATATCTCTCACTATTCGAGCTTACGTGAACAGTATTTAACGACTTTAACGTGTATTGTTAAATGAGCAACTGTAACCATAATGCATACGCAATGTGTAGAGACGTATATATATATATATATATATATATATATATATATATGAATATATATATTTAACGGTACATTTTCAATAAATACGTGCTCGCACAGCGTGCATATCTTCGTATATGTTTATTCATGATACATTATTGCGCATTGACGGATGAATTTAACGCTTTAAGCCCCAAGTCACATTTTGAACCTCGGTAATAATAAAACACACGTCAGTCAATTATGACCGACGAGTACGCTTGCGATAAAAAGATTCAATGTCGGTCATTTGTGTAACTAGTTTGATTAAAAGTTAAATTTTTAATAACATGGTTGTTTGGTTTGCGATGTGAAAAAAAAAAAAATTATTGCTCGTATATGACTGACACTTTTTACATAATATTTTTTGGTTTCTAATTATTGTAAAATAATTTCCAGTGCATAGAATGGTTAATATAACGATAGTGAATAACGAAAGTTTCAGATGAAAACTTTATACTTTCAAATATAAACATACGCGTCGTGATAATAACAATGTTTTTTTTTTTTGTTTTTTTTTTATTATTATTTATAATACTGCGAGCTGTCCACCGAGGACATTTAACAGTACGTTTAAAAGAATTGAGCATGAGGGGACAAGTATCCAGCGATACCTACCCGATTACGACGACCCTAAACGAGATCCTGCGGTTTCTGACGTTTTAATCTCCTTATGTTACCGGTGGTATCGAGCATAGCAAAAGTATTCGGGTGGCTATCGAGTCTTTTTGCGTGTCTTTTAGCGTGAACTTTTATGACCTCGGCCACGTAATCTATACGTAAATCTCGATGCAACGTTAGATTTGTTACATACCAGGTTGCTTATCATCCGAAGAATTTTATTTTGCGACGTTTGTATTATTTTCACGTTTGATGGTCTAGCACAACCCCAAAGTTGCACACCATAGGTCCAGACAGGCCTTAGAACCACCGTATATATTAAACGTTTATTATCTGTCGTTAGTGTTTCTCCCTATCAGCCAGTACATTTTTTTAACTCGAATATCTAATTCTTTTTTCTTCATCTGTATGCGATGTTTCCATGTTAATATCCAGGTGTAATCCTAAGTACTTGACCGTTGATCGCACTGACAGATCGGTGCTATTAATCCTGACGGGTGGGGGGTGTAACTTTTCTGTTGGTAAAATGGATATTGGCAGATTTGTTTTCATTAATTCCAATTGTCCATTTTTTAAACCATATCTCCGCCTTAGTAAGAGCTTTCTGTAGGTTACGGCTAGCTATATCCGTGTGTGTTGAGAGCGGTGCAGTGTCATCCGCAAATGTAGCCAGCTGTACGTTTTCCATTGTAGGGAAATCAGCCGTGTATAACAAGTACAGCGTGGGGCCCAGCACAGAACCTTGAGGAACGCCTGCTAAAACAGGATGTATTTCTGAATAGGTATGTTCATAAACGCACTTAAAAGTGACGCGATTTTCTATGTATGATTTCAACAACGGGTAAAAATTTTTCCGCAATAGACATTTCAGTTTATATAATAATAGACCATCGTGCCAAACTTTATCAAAAGCTTGTTGAACATCGAGAAATGTACATACTTTTTTGGTTTCTAAGCTATTTTCAATTACACTAACCACCCTATGTAATTGATCAGTGGTGGAATGGTGTTTTATAAAACCGAATTGATGTTGCGGTATCATTGGATTGTACGTAAGGCTGTAATCTTTTTAATATTAATTTTTCTACTACCTTCGACAAAACAGGCAACAAAGAGATCGGACGATAAGATGAAACAGAATACGGATCTTTGCCAGGTTTATCATTATAATTTGCGCGAATTTCCACTGGAAAATATTGTACGCGAAATATCGCATTATATATATATATATATAAGTCAGCAATAGCTTTTCGCGAAGTTCATTCAATAATTCAGCGCTTATTAAGTCCCGGACTTTCTTCTTTTTCAACGTTTTAAGTAAACATTTCACCTCAGAAGGTGAGGCTAACTTAATCGAAGAAGATGATTCATATGGACTATTTATATAGTCGTATATTTCCCTGTCCGTGCTATTATGTTTGGCTGAAACACGGTTACCAGGTGCTGAGCAAATAAATCTGACTTTTGTTTATCATCTCTCGCCCATGATCCGTTATCATGTTTTATCGGAGGTATATATTGGACCGTTTAATATTTTATGTGTCAGTCATAAATGAACGACGCCTTTTTTTTTTTTTTAAGATTTTATTCCGTTTCTAGAGGAAAAAGAAAAATTTTAAATTAACCACAGTAATTAGAAAGTAATATTTATAAATACGAAGGGAAAAATTAAAAATTATACAAAAATACCACACGCGCTGACGGTAATAGACAAACGGGGCTCAAAGTGTTATCTATATTCTATATAATTTTGTATATACGGTTGTAATAGTCCAAACTTGTACATACGTATAAATGTTGACAGTAGCTAATTGTAGATACGCTAAAAAAAATTGTAATATTGCTTTTTATATTCGAATAAATTTATTTTTATTCGAATTTTGATTATTACTATTATTATTATTATTATTCGGTTTAGAAAATTTCGTACAAGAATGCAGGCCAGTTACGTCGGTGCTGTACTGTATAATTCATTACCGAATGTAGTAAAGGTAGATTTAATACATCGCGAGCGATGACGCAAGTATCTTTCGAATTATATTGTTAACAAAAATTTATAGTAAAAAAATTATTTTCGATAGCGTTTATTAAATTTTATTCTTTCTTCGATACAGACGCGAACTTTCTTATTTTTTTATTTTTTTTGCAATGTTGCTACATACATGTTTATGTGTATGTCCCCCATACTTCTATATAATATAGGTGTTTATACGTGTTAACGTGTAAGTGTGTTTTTTGATTCCCCCGGTACACGTGCGCTCATAAAGTTAATTTTATCGTGAGATGAATATAGAATAATTTTTTTTTTTTTTTAAATTTATTTTACATATTACTCGCAAGTCGCTGCGCATCAGCGGAAATTTAGAGATTATATGTTTATTTTATAATTTTAATAGCGTATAAAAATGTTCTCCAGGAAACCGGTGCAATGTAAGATTAAAATAGATGGGACAGAACTAGGTCAAAACTATATGCCGGTACCCTGCTTGACGATAGTTGCAACTCTAAAAAAAAAATAGCAATGCTCATTAAAATGAAAAACCTGCTCACCAGAAGGGAATTAAATCTCGAATTGCACAACGCTAAAATGCTACGTTTTCTCAATCTTTACGGAAGTGAAGATATAAAGGCCTTTGAATTATATTCGTACCGACGCGTATTAAACATTTCGGGGATACAGAAAATTACAAACAAAAATCTTCTGGATACGATGAAATTGAAGCGCCCGGAATTATTAAATCTGATAAAAGAAAGAAAAACACGATATTTCATCATGAGAGGGCGTAAATACGAAATTTTACATCTCATTATGGAAGGAAAGCTTCCAGGCAGAAGATTAAGAGGCCGTCCTCAAAATTCGTTGGTCGAAAGATGATTTTTATCGTTGGCATTCGCCTGTTGAAATGTTCAGGTCTGCCATGTCGAGAAAAGACATCGGCATATTAATCGCCAACCTTCGTGACGGAGACGGCGTATGAAGAAGAAGAGAAATAAAATTAAAAATTATTTAATTCGATTAGTAATTCCTTTCGAATTTGCCAGCTATAAATATCTCCACGATGGCTATTTGTTCCTCTTTCATCTGATATTTCTTCATTAGTTTGCTGTGTTTTTCCTTCCTCTCATCTGTCCATTTAACGTCAGTTTTCTTCTTCACTTTTTCCTCAAAACTCTGGAAAGTATTAACTTTCTTTCTGATTGCTCCTATTCATAATTGTCTTCTTTCGCGACGTTAATTTTCTCAACATCTTAACTTCCCGATACCGGGCAATTTGCGTTCCAAGGTTATTATCACGGTATTCGAAAATTCTTCTTACACGACCGTAATAGTTTAAACTTCTTTTTTTTTTTCATTGTGATTATAATATCTTCAATGCATCTGTGTGCTAGAATTTTGCGTACTATTTTCCTTGATTTGTTCCGGTTTTTTACTTAATAATAATGTTATGAATTATAGAATGAAGCGTTAGTAGCGAATCAACGTGTATTTCAACGAACGCGTAAACTCTCTATTAGTCACGGTTTTAGACTAGTTCTTCTTCTGTGTGACATTTTTGAACAATTGTCAAAATTCTTTCGATTTTTACATTATTTTATCGATTACATTCTACGATCACCCTCGTACACGTAAACTGCGCGCATACAATAAACGTACTTCGCTAAAATTAAACGGTTGATTTATCGTAGATTAATAGATAATATTAAAGCGTATATTGTTACCCGCCATATTCTTTACATGTTCTTCTTCTGCTTATCGTAAGCATCGTAAAATTAAATATCTAATTTTTTTCTTAGTGAGCTATTGGACGAAAGGTTTTATAAATTAAACGACGAATGTCTTTAATTTTTATTCCTCCAATAACGTCTAGTTTTAATCATCACCCATAGACCAGATTTTGTATTATTATGTTTTTTGTTTTTGTTTTTTTTTTTTTTTTTTGTATGTATGTAAGTAAATAAATGAAGACGTGAAAAAATAAGCAAAATAAATGTTAACATCCGATAAATAGGAAAAAAGAAACAGATACTATATATATATATATATATATATATATATATAATCAGTGGTGAATCATGACATTTTTAGTGATACCGCTCTAGAATAGTGTGTTTTGAGATCACTCCGCAACGTTATAAAAACTATTACTTAAGTATGTTTCGCGGATATGTATATACATCGAAAGAACTGACCTACTTATCATAAAAAAATTTAAAAGTATCTGCTATCGCATTCTGTAAAATTTAAAATAAAACGCGAAACTATACATAAAATTGTATAATTTACTCGTAAAAAAAAAATTATTTAAACATAAAATTGTTCTTCTACGCGTATTTACAATTTATTTTTTTTAATTCAGACTAAATTTAATACGATAACTAAATATATCTGTATTTTAATATTATGTAATAAATTAAATTATTTATATAGACAAATATTAATGTGGAAATAAAATAACACAACCAAACGATCAGTACAAGATTATATGCAACAGATAACACACGCACACCACCAGCGGCGTAGCCAGACTTATATTGAAGAAGGGGGTTCAAACAAAACTAAATTATAACAGTAAACCCGAGTTAAATTGAACTTTAAGTAAATAACCAAAACTCAAGTAGGTTAAGCCAACTCACCAGAGTTATTTTTCGACTTATTAGACGTCGAATATGTAATTCTATTAGAAGCGATAGACGACAGAAATATTTAACGTCACTAATAGTATGTTATTGTGGACAGAGGGAGATGGTTATAATAAATTCCGCGAAAAAATAAACTACACATAATGATTTTATATTTTTTGAAGGAATAATACATAGTGTAATGCTTTAAATTTAAAAATTTAAAATCTATTCTTCGCGTTTTTCTACAAAATTCTTCTAGTACCTCCTGTATAGTACAAAACTATTTATTTACTTCAAAAACAACGAAATTTAAATAAAATAAATGAAAAAAAAAGATAGATTTAACAAATGAAAAACTGCATTTAACAACGAGTATGTATTTTCTTATTATCAGATTGATTCCAAGAGGGGGGTGTCAGACCCCCCCAAAACCCCACCCCCTATTAGTACAACTCTAAGCATCGCAGCGGACCTTCAAATCGCACACAGCAGAGTTAATTTTATTGCCTGCATGAAATATGAAAAGAGCTAATTTAGTAAAGTTTCCCGCTTATTAAATTCGTGAAAGTTTTAAAAGTATTAAATAGTTTCTATGCATTAAGTATTAATGTAAGTTATTGTAATTTATACTCGTTATTTTTACTTGGTACCGCTTCTCGTGGCTAGATATATTTATATTAATTAACAGCATAAGGGTACATTAGTAATTCAGTTGAATTAAAAGTATAAACGAACTAATAAAAACGTAATAAAAATCTTTAAAAGAGCAATTATATTATATATATATATATATATATATATATATATATGTGTGTGTGTGTGTGTGTATAATTAAGATAAATAAAACCTATTACAAGACGATAGCGTATTACGGTAACCAATGAAATCGACTACAACATAAACGAGTGGAAATTTTAGGAAATAATATTCAGGCTATTCATAACATAAGACAGAACGAAGACTACGAGATAAAGATGGAACGTTACCGTGCAGAAAAACGAGTAGTTACCGTTACGGAACATTCGAAAAATCGTTTTATGTATTCGATACAAACATCGACTTCGACTTTAGTTTATAAATAGGCGTTATGTTCGATATGCCGCTTTGCAATGTTAAAAGACATAAAAAAGCAAAACTATTAAATATATATATATATATATATATATATATATATATATATATATATATATATATTTTTTAAATAATTTATAAAGTAATTAATGTAATCTAAACTTTTTAAAACATGTTCTTGCCCAAATCACGAATAAATTTCTTATTATTATTATTATTACTATTCATATATCATATATGTGGCTAATAAGGATTAAGAGACTAAATAGGTAATCAAAATATTGTACACCAATTAAGTACCAGTCAACTATACCGGGTTTCCTCTTTGCGATTTATACCTTCAAGTCCAACTTGGTCAACCAAGCCTTGTGCTACATCTGACAACTTTCTAGGAATGTTGACTCTACAGAACAACAGATCCATAAAATTGTGGAAATAATTGAAGAAGGATTTAACTATATAATGAAGTATTGTCTATAGATATTACAAAAGCATTTAAGAAGAAGAACTTTATTCATAAATAATAAACACATTTACAAACATGGTAAATATACATACATGTGTATAACAGTGTAAACGTTCCGGAAAGTGCGTAAAAAAACGTCCTTAACGTTAGTGCTTAAAATAAAATTATGAGAACACAAATTAAATTATATAAAAGAAAAAAAAATATTTAATACAGGAAAAAATTACAAAAAAAAAACCGACAAAAAAAACTTATACAATATATTTCATTATTTAAATAACATGTACATAAAAAAGAAACAAATATACAATATACATACATATACTATAAAACACATAAAACTATGTATATGCATACACATGTTTTCACATATACAATATATACAATATGAAGACACATTAGTAGTATCTGACCATAAATGATAGATTCATCAAATGATGAGTACACGCATTAATGATATTCCAGTATATCACGGTTTATTTAGTATTATTCTTGAAGAGTGATTTTGTATTTTTTGTAGTTTCAGTATATTTGTCTTGCTGGTAGAACAGCATACAACAATGTAGGTAGAATAACAGATTTATATATAAGAAGTTTGTTTTTAATCGATAAGTATGATTTTCTATTGAAGATTGGAAAAAGTGTATCTCTGTATAGCTTTATTACTTATGAAAAATTAATATGGTTGAAAAATTAAATTTATTATCCAAAAACATCATGTCTAAATATTTAATATGTTCTTTCCACTGAATTTTACGATTACCGCTGGTTATTATACATTTATTTATAAAAGGTCTACGCCTAAGTTAAAAAAAGAGCCTCTGTTTTGATTTAGTTTACTTTGATTTTCCACTTGTTAAAATACTTCGTTCATTTATTTAGTGCTGCTGATAATCGATTACAGATAATATCAACCCTATAAGAGTTTACTAATAGAACTATATCATCTTTAAACAGAGATATATGCACATTTTTAACGACTGGTAAATCATTACTATATGTTAAAAAGAGGTAGGGACCCAGAGCAGACTTAATACCTGATTTAATATCATTAAATTTAACGCAAAATTTTCTGTTAACAAGGTAAGATCTTAAAATGAAATAAGAAGGAAACTTATAATGTGTTTATAGATGATACCATTACGTCGTGTGGTATCAAAAGCTTTTTCTAGATCGAGAGAGACGAGACCGCAGTCTTTGTTTTGATTAAAATCTAGCCAGTAGGCTAGTAATGGAATATTTGGGTCTAAAACCAAATTAGTTCGGAAAGAAAATATTGTTTGTTTTTTTTTCAGAGTGTATTCTTAGTCTAGATAAGATTATTTTTTCATTGATTTTGTTTAAATTGTCAAGAAGACTTATCGGTCTTATATTTTTTAACTTGAGATGAGTCTTTACCAGGTTTTAGGATTGGTATAACTATAGACATTTTCCATGGCACAGGTTAATGTCCAATATGCCAAGATGTATTCATTAATGTTGTTAGAGCAACAATCGCTTTTTGAGGAAGTTGTTTTATGATTTTGGTACATATTTTATCGGAGCCAGTAGATAAATTGGGTTTAAGTGATTTGATGCTATATAATACTTCTTTAGGTGATGTGAAAGAATTATGAATAGAAAATGGGGGAGAATTTTCACATATGTATTGATATAGCACTTTATTTACGAAGCGAGTGTGAGAAACGGTAGATAATAAATTATCTTGTTCATGAACAGCAGCAAAATAATTGGCTAACAGTTCGGCTTTATCAGAATCATGATAAGCAAACAAATCAGAATCAGTTGCATGATGAAGTGGTGAGAGTTTAGTATTGCCACGGCAAAAATATTTATTAACTTGCCAGCGAGTTTTATTATCAGGTATCTATGTGACATTAAGTTTTTTCCTGGCAATAATATTCAGGAAATTGTAAATTTTTTTATACTTCAATGATTCAGGATATACATGCTTTTGGTATAATTTACGAAAATAATTTTTCAGTTTAATTAGAAGAAGTGTACTAGGATTAATTTTTGAAATTGGTCGGTTAACGTTCTTTTTAGGAATGCTACCATTAGCCACCGTTGTAATTAAGTTACCGAATGAGGCAACATATTCATCAATATCGGAAACTGTTTCCAAATTTGTTGGAAAAGTTATATTGTCTTGTAGAAATATGCAGAAATCTTTCCAGTTGGCTTTCTTAAAGTTATAATTCCTATTATTATTATTATTAACGTATTGGGACGGATGATGAGAGGAGTGCATATTTATAAGTACAGGATTATGATCTGAAGCCGAGATAATGAAACTGGCGCAGTAAAATTATGAAACTGTTTTGCTATTACTAAATCCAGTACACTAGGTCTTGATTGCATATTTCTTGGATAGAATGTTGGTGTTTTAACAGAATACGGCATGAAGGTTTATTATATAAAATTAAAACAGTATTTCCTGAACCTCATTAGCAACTTATAAAATCACATCTAACGAACACATAATTTCGTGTTAAATACTATGATGACTACTCTGAACCGCATCCAATTAAAGTCGTTGTTCCTCGTGGAAGTGTACTGGGGCCATTACTTATACAAATTATATACAACGGACCAACCGAGGGAAATGTCAACGTGACTACTATTGCCGATGACACAATGTTCATTGCTGCTGAAGACCAATATGCCGAAAGTTGCAATTGCAAAAGCTCGGATACTGTTCTACAGTTGGCCTAATCCTGGAAACTAATAGTGAATCCTGATATTCATTTACCAATAAAACTGATAATCATAATTATCCATCAATAAGTGGATATATTATACCAGGAAGCGAAAGCATCATATATCTAGTAGTACACTTAAATCGTACACTAAGGTGGAAAATACATATACAAAAAAAAATATATATATATCAAATTAACATGTCTCTATTGGCTAATAGGATATCATTCGAAGATATAATATTAATATATAATGCAATAATAAGACCAACATAGACTTACGCTGCACCAATATGGGGACGTGCAAAAAAGGTAAATAAATAATACGACAATTTCACAATAAAACCTTAATGCTAATATACAGAATGCCGTTGACGTTACCGAAGCTATTCGTTGCGATCTATGAGTCTGCGTGATCGACGAAGCAATAGAGCAGCGGGCTCGAATTCATGCAATGTGTATACGCGGACGCCGCAATGAGCTAATAGCTGCCCTTTCTGACGTCATGTCATCCAAACGATTGAACAAAACTAAGATATGTCATCTAGTTTAAAAGGCGGAGCTGAATACGTCAATGAATGTATTCCTCACACAATGGAAGACGATAATATCCTTCATTAGTAGCCAACTTTGCTGGGAATGAATTTGCAGAAGTCGAAAAAAAAATACTTAAAACAAATCTTAAAAGGCGGTATCAATAAACTATAACATATAAAATTTCTTATACGATTTGCAGATAATTTTTTTAACTAAAATTTATTTTAGTATTGGTACATATTACAACTAGCTATGACTGTGGTAAAAACTATAGCTGCAGCGTAATCATTTCGGAATATAATATAAAAATATAACATTCTCGATCTATTATTGAAATTGTCTCAATTTTACTTTTATTTTGTACAAAACGGACGAAATTCGTTCGCGTCGTGTATAGCATACGCTTGTTACTCGCGTCCATCGTTATCTTACGATATATACGATATTATTCTCGCTATCGTCGCATTGATTGCCTCTCATAATCGAAGATTTTTATATATTTGTTTTACCGATACCGGGAGCATTTTTCTATGAACTTTCACTGTTCACATCATATAGCAGAGCTTTGACTTCACACATCTTTACCTTGCAAGACTTTTGAACATCGTTTCATCATAGTTTTATTTTCTTTTTTGGGGGATTGGCCTATTTTTAATTTCCTGGTTTTTCAGAGTGGATACCGTAAAGGAGACGACATTTTTATATTTTATAAATGAATGAACTAAAGGTGTAATTCCTATTATTCATTTTTCCTCAGTATACACTATATCTAAGTTATTATTTATCGAAATTCTGACGATAACAACATCTGAATTGGATAAGTAGTTTTAAGTGTACAAGAAATAAAATTGAAGACCCGTTGTAAATAATAGGTTTAAAATTAAATTTGTAGGAATTATTTATTTTTAAATTACACAAATATATAGTTTAAAAAAAAAAAAAAAAAACTATTTAATATATGTATCCATTAAAATTTTCTACATTATCACACGTTGTTTCAATACTTAATTATATGAAACTGATAATAATTTAACATGAATTGGTTGCATTCATCGTAAGAAATAAACAAAACAAAAAACTTAGTATAGGGTATTTTCACTCAACTAAATTTGATTAAGAAATAATGGTTATATTAAATTCTTCTACATAACATTTTTTATGTCTACTAAAGGAATAAAATATACCTTATGGTTCTATGTAAGCAAATTTAATTTATACGCTTCATGCGCTTTAAAATTTGTTTAGTTCAATTATTTTGTTGTAGAACAATTTAATTTTCAGAAAGGAAAAATACGTCATGTATTATGTAACTAATACATAGTTTTAAGATAAATTTGAAATTCCAATACTATAATCATACACGTTTAATTGACTGCACTGTTAAAGAACCGGTATGATGCTGTTGAGTAAAAAACATGTTTTTTTTTTAAATATCCGTATCTAAGCGACGTTAAAAAAAGTAGGTATTTTAACATTGAATATTCGAAAAGTATAACAATTTATTTTTATGTATCTGCTTAATTTTTAATTGTTTTACACATAAACTTCGGGCAAAGCATAAAGACACGTTTGTTTTTTTTAAGTTTTAAATATTAAAACGTGAAGGTTTAAGGTAATATGTTAGCAAAAAATAAATTGAAAAATTTTAATATATAACAGAACACAAATAAAACATTTAATTTATTGATGTTTAGTGACCTAATGGAGTCAAGAAGAGAACTACAAATTATCCAGAAAAAGCTATTGTATTATTTGGGAAGAAAGTATGACATGTAAGTAATGATAGTAAATTACAAATGAGAATAAATTTTCTCTAACGCTGAAATCGTATTAATATATATGAAAATAATTGTTAATTGTTTGTTCTAGTTATTTTGAAGCTTTACGACAGTGGTTTTTACGGAATGTAAGTAATATTTATGATAAGTTAATTAATACGATTACGTCCATTTAGCTAGTTAATGTAATTTGAATAACTGAAAATACTTCATATAAATTTCTTTAAACGTCAAATACATAAGTAAACAATTTTCGAATAGGATATTTTATTTTTGATTACGTGATATCATCGGTCACAAATACTTGGTTTTAAAATAAGGAAATAAAAAATTCAGCTGTATATTGCGGAATAAATTAGACGATTACGCTTTATAAATCAGTTATGCCCTTCTAGATGGTATTTTAATCCATTATATCTTTTAAACTGTTTCGTATTTTTGATTTGTAAAGTCATTCGTGTCATTCGATAATTTAGATATGTTTTATGGTGTCCATTTCATTAGTACTATTTTAGATATAGTTAAAAGTTTGCAATCATTTTTCTTTCTTTACTTTCACGAGTTGTAAGTTTGAACTTTTTTTTTTAAATTTATTTTACGAAATATTTATTGTTTACCTGCGTCTATAACATTACAAGCCGTCGTTAAATTTCTTATTTGTTGATATTTTTTCCATTTTTAACACTTCTGATTTTATCTGGGGGTTTTTCATGTTAATCAAAACGTGATATGATCAAGTAGCATTCTATCATACATCTTTATGGTTCTGTGGTACTTATTTTCGAGCCAATCTTCGCAGCTTTAATGAAACACTGATTCTTTTTGTAAATTTTTTTTTTAATTGTTGATAGTCATTTTGCTTAACAAATATATTTCTTTGAATCGTTATGTTTGAAGCATTTAGTTATTTGATTTACATCATTCAACGGTATGTTTCCAGTTTAAAATAAATTGATTGCTGGCACATTGAATATTTCCAACAAAATGGATTCATTCGTGCTTGTGTCTCATTTTGGTTTCTATGTATTTTTTGATAAATTATTTTAGATTATCTCTTTTTACTTTTGTGTTCATCTTACAGTTTACATGACACTATTTGTCATCTGCGTTCTCAATATGTCATCTTGGGGGTTTTATATTAATTTCAATTTTTAATACGTCAACTGTTGCTTAGTATAATTGTAGTCGGTTTTTGTTTGTATTTTTCATGCAAATAATGTAATCATTTCTTTATTAGACTTCTTCGTCCCTGTTGTTCGTATTTTACTTTGGTTGTTGATTTGTGTAAATATAAACATCATCATTTTGTTTCTCTTTTTTTTTTGTAAGGAATCATGTAATTAGAAGTTTTACTAAAATTAAAATAATTTTTACAAAATATATCGACATCGTGTAGATTTATTTGCGCGCTTCGAATTTTCGAATAATTTGTTTTTATATTATAAGCCACATCATTATGAACTTAATGAAATAATTCTAATATTCTTTGACCATCCTTAATTGTTAGATATATTTTTGATTTTGTGAAATATATTTTTGAAGTTACTCAGTTCTTAATCAGTTACGTTGATAGTTTTAGATTTGAAATATTTTATACGTTTAGTATCGCCTTATTTATTCCAGTTATTTCTTTCCCTTCATATCTGTTGTATTCATTCTGTTCACGTCTTCTCTTCGTTCAGCTCGTCTTTATATTTATTATAAGCGTATACGCTGTTCTTCTCTTTGATTATCAGTATAAAATCATTTTTTATGTGTTACAGGTATTTCATGCCGCGTCTGATTATTCTATAATCTTTATTTTATTTGTTTTCAGAAATCGAACTATTTTTTGGAAATGTGTCTTTTAAACGCTTTTTTATATATGTCTTTGAATACTGTGTTAATTATATGATGCAGATTTATTCTGTCTCCTGTTATGGTTTCAAAAATTGTTTATAATTTAGAAATATTAATTACTGAATGATAGTGAAATTATATTAACTACTCTTCAAAAAAAAAAATGTAGAACTTACTTTTCTGGTTTGAATTATATAATTTTATTAGTATATATCTTAACAAACTTTTATTACATTGTTATTTAATCAATATATTGTCTTTTTATTAAAGTATACTTACAAATAAAATGAAATTTTGTTTTCCTATGTACATACTGTAGTGTGGTTTAATTTTTCATTGCAGATATCTAAGCGACAGTTAGACTTCATATTGAGGTCACGTCTTACTCATGCGCAAATTCGTATTCATAATGAATTTGTACTTGCGCTAGTTAAAATCTCAAAAAACTCAAAAAATGGGAGCAATACAATTATGGAAATTTTTGGAAATATGATTCGTTCGTATAAGTGGAAAGTAATATATAATATATATATATATATATATATATATATATATATATATATATAAATTGTTTAGAAAATAAATTGATTCTAATCTAATTATTTACTTTTATATAAATTCGGTTTAGTATTGTATTCGTCTGTGTATAAATTTAACTTAAATAATATAATTTATGTAGGGCTCAACATATGACAGAATGACTACGAAATTGTTGCAAGATCGTTTGTCACTTAAGAAAACTTATGAACCAATTTTCCCAGATGAAAAATCGATTTATAATCGTTTTACCTTTAGTGCCCCAACCTACGGTGTAAGTGGAGCAGCTGATAATGCTTGTAGGTTAATTGAAGCTGCTTGTGTGGTAAGTCAGAACCATTTTCAAAAATATTTACAAATTTGTGAGATATAAAAATTTAACTTATCTATAGTAATATTAAAATACGAATTAATAAAAGTTATTAAATGTAAATTACTTTATTCGGGTTATAGATAATGTTCATTATACACAAATATTATTTATATATATACGGGTGAGCGCGCATTCGCCTATGTGAGAGTGAAAATTAAATTAAATCAAAATCAAATGTATTTCAGCAAGGATTATAAACATATTAATAATAATTAATTTAAAAAAAAAAACACCGATGCGCACGGACACATTATTCTTATATATCATGTTACAACGCTATCACATACTTATGCACCAACACAAATAATCTTGGACGTGTGCACAAAGCCAATAACACTCCAACGTGTCAAGCACACTAATATATTTCCTCAGAAATCAGCAGAATCATATAATTAACATATATACTATACTTAATTCGTACAATATTACAACAACGTGATTATATGTAAATTACGTTTGTGTAATCTATAAACATATATGTACATCCGCATAAACATACGTAATTAAATACACGCACGTATATACATACATATATATGCGTACAGTGCCGATTACAACCACGTTTAGGTGAAGTAAGTTCTACAATTAATTAGTAAATAAAAGTTTCGATAAATAACACATTTCATTAAAAATACCTACATTCCAATAATGAAATTTACATATACATATAAATTTCAAAAAGAAAGCATTATCGGAGTATAGAAATAAAGTATAAATATTCCATGCAGTGAACCTCTACAAAAAACTTAGGATGAATGTATAACGCCTTTAACAATGTACATGTCTAACCAAATGGGATCCTCACAATTTTATTATAAATTACAGGGGAAACCGACAAACACTCGCACATCTACAATATATTGTCTACTCTAAGGCGGTGTACTATTTGCTTGCTTGTTTCTACTTTTTGTGTATCGTGTTAAGGGCTTACGACGCTTTTTAAAATTTTTTGAGTTATTTTTTACTACTAGTGGTAATGAGTTATAAATTTTAACATTCTTATAAATGGCTTGTATTGTAGAGTGATATAGAGTTTTGATTCTTTCTGTAAATGTCCGTAAAATCTAGTAAAATGGCCTGTGGGGTTTAATTCACCATATGGTTTATTCCTAAATGTATATTCCAGTGACTAAAAACAATAATAATATTTTCTTGTTGAACAACCTAATGTATTTTTCGT
This sequence comes from Coronaproctus castanopsis, assembly GCA_032883995.1. NCBI lineage: Eukaryota > Metazoa > Arthropoda > Insecta > Hemiptera > Monophlebidae > Coronaproctus > Coronaproctus castanopsis. Next base: position 60,871,335 of record CM065054.1, read on the forward strand.
AAAACCAGTTTGAACAATTAGTAACTGGTTTTGATTTGTTATAATATTTTAATATTCTATCTCATTCTCTAACATATATAAATTTATTTTTTTTTTTTTTTTTTTTGAGAGAGAGAGTATCTATTTTAATATTTACGTATACTGTTTCTGAATTATTAACATATGTTATAAACTATTGCACTATGTTTATATTATTTGTCAATTACAGACGTTTGCGAAAAATATCATATCTGCCGTGGTTGCAAGAAAGAGCGGTTTTAAACTGTATCGCCGTAAATTGATGTATAACTACGGTATGCCAGCTCCTGATCCTTGGTTAATAAATACCGTTAACTATAATTGTCGTACAAAGTAAGTGAAAATTCGAATTATAACGTTTAATAAAAAGTTTCGTGATCGTATAGATATTAAATAAACGTGTTTAATATTTAGCAAAAATAGACGGTCACTAATTTTTTCGTCAAGGGTAAAATAAAACTATTTTGAGGACACGCGTGAAAAATATAAATAACAGTTATTTATTTTTTTGAATAAATATGCAGATTTTTTAAACTGTTAAGATCGATGAATTTACTGTTTTCGACGTAATATTAAGATGCGATTTATTTTCTATAAGATTGTTCTAGCAGCATATTACCTTTCGTTCAGTGATGCTTTAAATCGAAATATATGAGTGAAGTAGTCTTATACAAAATAAAACGAAATCGACATACTCCTTCGAATTGAATTATCATGTATACTGTGTTATTGAATGACTGTGACGAACTCTGTTCTCTTTTTAGCTATAAAGGTGCTATCGAAAAGACACGTTTACATAACGAGTCATAGCAAGGAGCTTTTTTTAATATATATATATATATCTATTTCTCGTGTATTTAGTTGGTTATAAAGTGAATATGAAAATCAAAAACTGGTTGATGAGAAAAAAAATTCATTCGACGTTTTAAAAAGAACCGAAACACTATTATCGCGTTGCTGACGCATTAAGTAGAAATAGTGTACTATCATTGATTTTGGATTTAAATAATACGGAAGATAATTTCTAATTTAAAAAACTGAAAGCTGCTGGCAGCACTTCTTACGAAATAAGGAGAAGAAAGCTTAATTGATAATTTAATCACAGATCAACTATGTTTCCTGTTTTTTTTTTTTTTTATTTATTTACATCATTTACATTGACTTCTGGCCCATCATTAAAACTTCACATTAAATATACTGGAAGTCCCTATAGTATAATCACTTTAACGGTATTTATATAATCAAATTCAACACATTTATCTAGTTCTATTACTATTCAGTACAAACGTTATCTGTAAATTTCTATATATAGACTTCGCTTTGATGAAAATTTAATTCCTTATATTTCTTTTTTTTTTTAAGTATATATAAATTTTTTTTTAATTATAGATATTTTCCATGTTTCTGGGAAATAAGAGCGTCTAAACGTGGAATTATATATGTACAAAAGTAGAAGAAGCCCCTTCTTGGGAAAATGTTTGAGAATATTGTGTGTTATGCCATCTTCTCCCGGTGCTTTGTTACTTTTTAGTGTTCTAATTTAATTATAGATATTTTCCATCTTTCTGGGAAATAAGAGCGTCTCAACGTGGAATTATATATGTACAAAAGTAGAAGAAGCCCCTTCTTGGGAAGATGTTTGAGAATATTGTGTGTTATGCCATCTTCTCCCGGTGCTTTGTTACTTTTTAGTGTTTTAATACACGACTGAAGCTTACTCGGTGTGATGTGAAATTTGTAATTGGGGCAATATTGTATTACACTGGAGTTATGCTTCATAATTTTTGAAAGTATGCTCCACATTACCAATGCTGTGAGGTTGAAATACATTTTCAAGGTATTCTGCGAAAGTATCCGCCTTTTCGTTTTCTGTCTTTGACCAACTTCCGTCAGGTTTTTTGATATGATAAGGTATAATAGATTTTTCCATTAAATAATTTGCTGCCTTCCACACCGAACAGTCGGTACTGCTTAAAGTCGACAGATAATAATCACGACGCGCATTATGGTAAGCCGCGATTGCTTCTCATAAGTGCTTACTTAGTTTATTGTATATTTGATGATTTGAAGGGTATCTATAACGTTGCCATTTTACTGATGAGTTCGCGTATTTTAAGGACTAATATATTACTATTATTTGGTTTCTTATTGTACTTTGTAGATCGTTTACAAGTTTGTTCAATCGTTTCAGTTAGATTATTAACCGCTGCATCTATGTCATCAAGAGGTTTTAATTTAACATTTAGGTCAATTTTGGCTTCTACGTGTTTTGTAAATTGTGAGCAGTGTGTAGATGAATTTGTCAAGTAATTTGTTTTTTCCTGAAGCAACGGTATTTTGTCAGTAAGTAATAGCAACGGCGTGCGATCAGATGATAAATCTGGAATTATACTACAATAAATGTGCATATTGTCTAATCCTCTTGTGAAGTAGAAGTCTAACAAATCGGGTAGACGATTTGTGTGCTTCCGCCAATATGTCGGTGTAAAAGGTGAGATAATGTGTAAGCGGTCATCATTTCGATTTATACTAAAAAGTTGAGCACCTCGTTTAGTCTGAACTTTCGAACTCCAAAACACGTGTTTAGCATTGTAATCGCCTCCGCAGATGAACTTGTTGCCTTGATAGCGGAATAAATTAATGAATTCATCATTAGGAATATAAAACCCCGGATGGCAGTAGGCGGAGGTAAGAGTTATTTCCTCATAATTGAGTGCTTTTAGAATGACCGCAACAGCTTGATATGCTTCAGTGCGATAAGTGAAACGCAGGTTAATAAGAACAGCAACGCCGCCCTTTTCCTTATCAGCTGGATGGGTAGCATGATAACATGTATAGCCAGATAATTGTACTTTCTGCTTCCGGTAGCTTCTTTTTTTAATACTTCTTCTTATTCCTCGCGTATAATTGTCGTTTAGAAATTAGCGTTTAATGTCTATAAAGTCATCGATTTGTCTTCGTAGAAATTTTCTCATTGTTATTCTATAAACATATATAATTAGCGGTGATTGCGTTAACATATTAAAATTCAACCGAAATGTAATTTAATACGATGAAATATTTAAATATTGTGTTGTACAATTACAGTTATTCGACGAAGATTTGCGCGACGGGTGACGGATCTTACGTTAAAATACCGGATCGTAAAAAATTTGAGCGGGACATATTGTTTCAACTAACAACTGCAAACAGTCATATGACACAGAAATCTCCTATATTTATTGACGATATGATTGATACTCTAAGGGTAAAGTATATAATTTGATTTGATATGTACGCGTGTATTGAATTTTCGAATGTAATTTTAAATCTACCAGCGCTTTTATAAATAGCTTATTTTGTCGTTATTTTTGAAGTTCTTTTAGTTTTAAATTTTCATCCCATATTCGTACCTATTCTAAAATTTACACGTGTATTTCTTTTCCTTTTTAATATAATATCTAAAGGCTATATAGAGAAAGTTATTCATTGATTGGTTTTTTTTTCTGCACTATTTTATGCTTAAACAAAGTTTATAAACTGTATTTACATATAAATTTCTTGCAGGTTCACAAACACGTCATTCCTCAAACCGTTATATACTCCTTATTTATGCACAAGCTGTTACTATTAAGATGCCGCCGATCATCATGGGACCAACCTGAAGATTAGATAAAAGAAATATCAAGCATTCAACTTTATATAAAAGCATTGTATAATTTTTTATTTCACTGCAATTGAACGTCTAATTTCGTGGTTTATTGTACTTAATATATCGAGAATAAATAAATACGCGCGCGTATTATATAATATTTCTTAATTTGCTTTTATAAATGGTAATTAAATACAAAAAGGGCATGAATATGTTAACATTTATAAAATATACAAAAATCTAAAAAACTACATATTAATCTTTAAAAAAAAATTGCCTACTGCAAACAAAATTTAACATTTTTTAATAAAAAAAACTATGATTCTGCATTAAATAAATATAACATTCGGCAAAAAAAATATTAATTTTTAAATCGTATATATATATATATATATATATATATATATATATATATATATGAATTTTAGTTCTACTTTAGAAACAAACGATGGTATCACAAATGTCACGCCTTTATTTAATAAAGATTCTTCATTAGCTTTGAAATTTACAAAGCTCTGGATTGCAATGCGTGTACAGCCGATTTTTTTTTAATTATCGTTTTCTACTATAATAGCATATCATTTGCATCTGACGACGCAGAAACTACTTCGTTCATAATGCATACTATCACAGTTTTCAAAGAAACGTATGTCAAAATTTTCGTTAGAACCATATTCATCACCATCGCAAGTACGAATATGTAATTACCAGACATTTCCATACCATCGTCGTAATAATTAATTATTAATATGATTATTTCTTAGTTAATTTCTGTTTTCTTTTTTCGCTTTGTCCGCTCAGCGAACATCAGCTACCAAACTGTTATAATTATCCTCATTTATTCCCAAACGTAGTTCCACATTATTAAGTTCCATTTAGTTTTATAGGTGAAATGCAAATAAGGAGAGAAGTATGTATATTTTCAAGAGATAATTTCGGAATTTATTTAAGAAAAACTAATTTTGCCCGTTGAAAACTAAATGAAAAGTAATTTAAAATATTTCGGACAGAACAAATTGGAAATTACAAATGGACCAACGAAAAAAACGATCTTCGTGTAAAAAAAGTATGACCATGCACACGAAACAAAATTATATCAGCTACAGTGTCGGATTATGGCTTAGGCCCACGAGCTACGGGACTAGGGTGGCAAAATTCGGAGGTATCAAAAAATTTTAAAAGCAACTTAAATTTTCTAGATGAAAAAAAAAGAATGATGTTAAAGTTTCAAAATTACAAGTGTCTCGTCGATTATGAAAACAAATTTTATTGCTTTCTCTCTCGGTATTACTACTCAGAAATGCTAATATTGTGAAAATATTGTTTACTCTGCAAAAAAAAATATATGCAATAACTGAAATTCATAATATCCAAAAAGAATTTAAAAGATTTCATTTCAACAACTACTTGTCCTTTTGGGCGAAATTAAATTATTTATATGTATTCTCAATTTTATTTGTAAAAATATAACACTTAATTACTTTTTATAATAGAAAAAGCGTATTAAGTTCTATTTTATGAGGTGACCTAAAAATGCGATTTACGTTTTTTATAAAAGTCAGTTTTTTACACGATTTATTGTGATGTATATTTTTATAAACATATTTTTAAAACAGCGGTATCTTGGATTGGTCCTAGGGCGGCATCACATTTAAATTCGTCACTGATTAGCTAATAAAAAACTAATAATTCTTATAAGTTTCGAATGTTTGACACGTCAACAAAATATAAAAATGTATCCGGTAAGTTTGCTAACCACCTACCTACCAATATGGTGGCTAATCCCTAGGAACTACATTACTTGCTTAGATTTATAATGATTTAAGATAAATAACGATTGGTATTTGGGGGTTTTTTCAACACCATTAGTCCGATAATAAAAATAACGAGGTGTTTAGACATAATGTTTATCTATTCTCAACAATAAATAAAAATATGAGTATGGATAATCTTGTACTTGTGGTTTAAATAAATCGACATTCTGTAACAAGCTTAATTTTTAAAAATATTTTAAGTCTATATTAAAGTCCATAGCATCTTTTTTTTTTTTTTTAATTAGGATACATAAGTATACAGAATCGTATTTTTTTAATGTACTACAATTAAGAATACTTGAAAAAAATAAACATCTAAATATTTTGTTGTGTTACATTGAATGCTTAATTTAAAATCATGTAAACTACAGTAGCATATTTCAAAATAAAAATGTCAAAACCTATGGTTTAATATACCACATTTTTTTTCAAATGTTAAATTCTATGCTGAATGCACCATTCCAATTATCACCACCTATCTCATCATTTAAGTTCCGCTGATGTAAAATACACAATACGACGCTTGAAAACTAAAAAAGCCGCAGGGTGTGATTCCATCAATTCTGAAATTCTTAAAAATCTACCAAAACGAGCTATTCTCCTACTTACATATACATATACACATATATATATATATATATATAATTCGACATTACGAGAAATGTATTTTCCGCTTGAATGAAAATTTTCGATCATTAAAGTGGTACTTAGCCTAATAAATCTTGTCAGGAAGTATCATCGTACCGTCCAATCAGTTAACTGCTTATTTAGGAAAGGTGTTAGAGAAATTAATATTAAAACGCCTTTATGCGATACTACGTGAACATAATGTCGTCCTCGATTAACAGTTCGGTTTCCAAAATGATCACTCTACTGTTCATCAGTATCACTGTGTTGTTGATATATCATGCACTTTCGAGGAGAAACAGTACTGTACTAGTATATTTCTGGACGTTTCTCAAGCATTTGACGTGGCATGAAGGGCTTCTATTTAAGTTAAAAACGTTTTTATAGCCTTTATTTATTACTTAAGTCTTATGTATCCGAACGATATTTCTGTGTCAAAGAAGACGTTTTCTCCACCCAATAAAATGTTGGTTCCGCGGTGCCTCAGAGTAGTATACTTGGACCAGCACTGTATTTAGTCTACGCAACAGATATACCCCGTAATCCTGACACATTAATGTGTACATTTGCAGCCGATATTACAATACTGTCAAAACATGGACATCCTGTTCAAGCATCCGCAGTCTTAGAGCAACATGTTAACCAACTTGAACCATGGTTTACGAAATAGCGAATTTATTTAAACGTCAGTAAATGTTATCATGTTACATTCACACTCAGAAGAGAAACGCGTGCAGTCCGATATATATTAATAAGGCAGTTATTCCGCCATCTTGGCGTTTATTTCGATAGCCGTTTGTCAAGGAGATACCATTTAACTGTTAAGAATCAAGAGTTACGCAGAAGATATACAGTACTGATGCGACTGTTTGATCAACGATCCAAATTAAATATCAAGAACAAAGTCCTTCTATATAGTACTTTATTCAAACCAATTTGGTTGTATGGATCAGAATTATAGGGTTCGTGCAAATGGAACGCTTCTCCTTACGCCTTACATCCTCGATAAGCTAGCTCATTCAGCAAACGCACTTATTGTTTTTCTAAACAGTTGCGTGTATACAAGGAATTAAAAAAAAAAAATCTATGCTAAATACAACACCGTATAGCAAATAAAAATACAGGAATCTAGAAACTTGTCTAAAATTTCAAAGATGATTTTTTCCTCATTACATTTACTTTATTTTCACACGTTTACTAAGGTATAGTAGAGAGAATCACAATTTCATTGCAATCAAAACCATTTTAACGAGATCCATTTAGATGATATTTTTATTTATTTTAATATTGTATATGATATGCATTGTGCTAATGTATTTATTTATTTCAGTAATGAACATATTTAATGTTTAGTGATTTTTATGGATTAATAAAACGAAAGAAAAACAAATTTAATTACTATCACAATTTTTTATTAATGCAGTTTTTTGACAATTACGCCATTAATTAAAGCATATTTTTATATGCTTGATAATGATGTAATTGTCGAAAAACTTTGCATTGATAAAAAATTATTATAGTGATTAAATTTGTGTTTATTTTGTTTTAATAATTTATAAAAATATTTAAATACCTCGTTTTATACAATTGGTTTGTTGGGCCTACTATAGAACAACATTTTTGATTATATCTTAATGCGAGTGTGCATAGCCTAACCTAAAGCCTAAAACTCTGGTTGTGGATGTTTAGGATTATGAGTTTAACAAAGTAAATTTTTAAAATAAGTTTAAATTATTCGTTAGAAGTAACTTTTTCAAAACAGATTTTTTTTTTCATTTTATATAACTGAAATTATTCATTGCATTTCACGAATATGTATTATTAAAACAGTTTTTAATTGAACAGTGACAAGAAAAAATTGTTAATTATTTTTCATATCAATGAACCCTATAAATTTATGTCATATCTATACCTATATTAATTGCGAATTTTTTCAATTTGTATTGTGATGTGTTGGAATTTTATTGCAATTTTTATATAATCACATGTATCATGAAGTTTGTTAAAAGCGTAAAACAAAATCGTTTCCAATAGCATAGAATTTGTTAATATTGATTTTTATTAAGAACTAGGTAATATAAGTTGTACATTAATTTATTTATTTTATTTTAAAAAATTGTTTACATTACAAAAGTATGTTTTGTCAAGAATGTAATGTAGATAATTATAACGGATAAAATATAAAAAATTAATTTTAAACTTACTAGAATTTGTAAAAAAAGAATGTACATAAATTTTTCAAACAAGTATATAGAATTTTAGCATCTGTTGATTCAGGTCGTAGTCGGATAAGATTTTGACTAAGAAAAGGGAAAAGTGTTTAGTTTATATCTAAACTTCTCGTGTGTCTCATGATTTGTGAGTAAATTTCAGCTGCTCCCTAATAACTTTCCTGTTGTATAAATTTATGTGATCATTTTTTTGATATTAAATATATCCGTGTTTTAAAAAGAGGTCTAGGTCACAAAGTGATCTTTTATTTTAATTCGTTAGTGAGTGCATATTTATAAACTTCAATAATATCTCATTAAAAGTGGATAGTTAAATAAGTAGGGTTGGTGAGATATAAAAGAAGTGAATTCATTGGAAACATGTGAAAAAATAATTGTGTATTATAGAAATGAAATAATTTTTTTTTTTTTTTGTGATTATAAAAATACCATATTTTTCAGGTTTATTTTACCAAAGGATCCTTTCTAATAAAATGGTGCCGTTGTAAAAATATTTACACGGACACAATAAATTATGAAAAACTATCCAGCGTGTATTGAATCGATTTAATAATAATAATGTTGGAATATGAAAATCAGATGTTATTAGATATCTTGAATGAAGATGGTTTACTTGTTTGTGCTAAGTAAGTTATCTTTGTTTCAAATCGAAAGAAAAAATATTTTCCTGGTAAACTTTTAGTCTTTGAAGGATGTTTGTGGATATGTCTTAAAATATTTTTACATATTTATATATATATATATATATATATATGTGTGTGTAATATGAGTGCAGCTATATGTATAATGTATATAGATATTGTTTATAATTTATCTTAACCTTAAAAGATTAATAACAGCGACTTAACTCCCGCCTTTGTGCTGGATGCCAAAACTGTCTTTTGTCGTATACAACTAAGGTCTGATTTGCTGTGATTGATGGTTTTTTTTGTTTAAACTTGATTATTCCGCAGACTGTTTTCAATACAGTTATCCGTATTTTCATAGTTGGAAATTATATTCTCTTAGCAACCACAACTTAAGGTTGGCTACATTATATTTCCAATCTACTTATACCTTTTTACCCACTTAAATATACTTCTATTTTGTAGGTTCTTGGAATTCAATATTGATATAAGTAATTTTTCCCCGCTACTAGTTTGTAGCAATTATAATCAATCAATTTGGCTTTTCTATTAATGTTGTACTAGGTAGTAATATGTATATATATATATATATATATATATATATATATATATATATATATGAGAGAGAGAGAGAGAGCTTTCAAAATACAATATCACAACTTATAAGCACACCATTTACATTCTACATTTGGATATTTGAGAATATTTTAGAGTTCTAGGAATCACTAGAATTTTAATTAAAAGTATTTGCCATTACTAAAGTCCTTGCATTATTTACTGAAATATAATTTGCTGGAAAACACTAATATTATACTTAATGCTCATTCACGATTTTAAAAAATAATTACAATTTTCATTTTCAAATAAATAAAAACCGTAATTGTTTTCGAAACATTACTGTGAATGCATAGAAACAACCATGAAAGGGTAAAAGTTCAATTCAATGTTCCTATGAAACTAGTTTCTTCCCAAAAATTATTCGCATAGTATTGTTTATTTTCGTATTTTACTTACAACAATACCACGTTCAGTGTTCATTTTACTGATCCTCGACTTACATTAGAATTCATAACAATGATATGTGTAACAGATCAGCTAGACTAGAGGCGTTGGCACAAGTTTTATCTAGAGATTCAGATTATTTGATCAACTTTATCTGTTCATGCAGATGTTTCCTACCGTTAATAGCTAGTGAATTACAAGACCTTAGTCACTTTAAAAAAAATATACAACTCTCTCTTCTTTGTTTCTATTATACCTCAATAACGTTTTTCTATTTTGAGAAGATTTTATTGAAGTTAAAATTAAGTTTCAAATCACCTTTATAGGTTACGCTTAATTGACGTTTATATATATATATATATATATATATATATATATATATATATATATATATATATATATATATATATATATATTCTAAATGGAAGAATCGGAGAATATGTCATTTACGTAAATTTTTTTTGTAACCTCTATAACTCACATAACTTAAAACGCTGCTTTAATGAAACATTTCTCCTAATTATAACTTTTTTTTATGTGTTGGCACTTTACTCGGAAGATTATTCTGTAAGTGCACAGAGTTTATATAATCAATTAAAGATTTTTTATTTAATTATCTGGTTTGTATTAAATACGCGAAAGTATATTTATACAATTGGCAATAATATTTCCATCGATTTTTATACATGAAAATCCTCAACGTAAATTTTAAAATTATATATGTTAGTGGTATTAACAAAAAAATATTTAATTTAGCTCTTATTTTAATAAAATTTATCGAAAAAATTAAAGCAGATAATTTTTTCATATCTTTCGATAAGTTTTAATTAATATTTATGAACATACTTAAAATGTTTATTAACATATTTATAAAAAATGCTAAATAAATGTTTTTTTAAGTAAAAATCATCAATATCTCCATTTTTAATTTTTCAGAGGTTTGAGTATTGAAAATGTTTTTACGAATCTCATCAAGTTATACTGCGATTCTGGTAACTTAGTAATTGTTCTTAGCACGAATGCAGAAGAAGAAAAGTACATATTGAACGAATTAGAATCTCAGAATATTGTACCGCTCCCGAAAATTATCACATCCGAACATAACGTTTCTGAACGGTAATTTTGTTAAAATTATGTATTACAACATTATAATAGTAACGTGCACGTTTATTATATGAGATGAATGGTTCTATAAAATTGGTCATCACTTTCTCGAAATAAATAACTTCAAAAATTTGATAATAGGATGCGTTAAAACCAGCAGTTAAACGAAATATGAATATACTCTATTAAATTATCTCGAAAACACGTTGTTTAATTGCGTTGAATTAATAATCATTTTTACTATATCTTCATCATCTATTTCGTTGTCCGATGATTAAACGTAACTTTCTTTAGTGCAAAATACAATACGTGGTCACTTATATTAATCAAATGGTGTCAATCGATTATTTCGTGCACATTTGATCTCATTATTATTTGATTAAATCTATGTAACGGTTTATTACTGTTCTACGAGCGTTCATGAAATTCTCAGACGACTTCGATTTTCTTTTACATCCATCTGTTTATTGTACACGTTTAAAACAGGTAAGTTGATATTAGAAAACCAAAATTAATAAGAAGTCGCAGTTTAGTCGTTTTTATGACTCGTGATCTTTCCATATACCATTGAATTTGCGAGAGGATCATCTTATTTTTCAGCAGGACCACGATTTCGGAGGTTATGCTCCTAAATAAATTAATTTGTCTTCGATTTATATATCTCGTGACGATATCAGTGATTGTTTCTTTCTCTTTCCTGTATCAAAGATTAGCACTGAACATAAGTGCTTGTTCAATTCTAAACCATTCTCTTTGTCAATAAAGCCTATGGTATTACCGGATAATTCGGTTACCAATTTATAATTAAAATTTGGCACATTTTTGGCTACTTTACATTATTAAACGCTTTCCTGTAATAAAAAAAAAAAAAAAAAAAAAAAAAACAAGTTCCAGTAATATTCATGAAATTTCTTTATTACTTGTCTCATACTCAATATTTATTTCTGGGGTACCCGGTACAAACTCCACTTGTTCTGCAATTTGTGTTAATAATATTTAACTAGTGTGTATAATCAACGTTACTGTTTGAAAATTTTTATATTTTTCTTTTTTTTTTTAATGTAATTGTACATATACTGATGTTGTTTAATCTTCAGGTCATCTGTCTACTATCTATATTTTATTACAAATTTTATCATGTGTAAGCTTGTGTGCAATCGTGTGTGTTATAGTTCATGAATTAATTTCATTTTTAGTTAAAGATGTGATATGTCGAGAATATGTAATTATTTACGTGTTGAGAGCGTACTTTTAAATTAATGTAAAGTGAATTATATATATATAGTGAAATCCCCTGTATAACGGACAATACAGGTGGTGTCCTCTATAGAGGGGTAATTTACAGTGCATACCGTTATGTTTTGTAAGTTGGTATATAATGAAGGTGACATTTAATTTTTAGAAAAAGAAGTAATTTTTGTTTGTTTTTCAACTTTGTATTTCACCATTTCCAATTCGTAATTTACGATCATCTCACATGTTATGGAAAACTCTCGTTCATCACCTTTTCATGAGTAATACGAAGTCGAGTAAGTTCCTAACTTTATGAAGGTATCACATTGATGTGGTTTATCGTCGTCTATGGAAGTTGTTTCTTTTTCTGCTTGAATAATGTTCAAAATATCAGATATGTTTTCTGATGTGTAGTCAGTTTTTAAATTTTCATCAATTTCACTGAAGTCATAGGTTAAAAATCTCACGTTAACTGTGAATGCAGAATTAGCTAATTTTTAGTCGGACTTCTCGTTTTAGGGAGCGTATTTATGATGAGGGTGGTGTTTATTTCATCTCTTCGAGGATCGTTGTCGTGGATTTATTAAAACGTCGTTTACCTGTAAAACATATTAGCGGATTTCTAATATGGCGAGCGCATAAAATACTCAATTCCTACCAAGATGCATTTGCACTTCGTCTATTCAGATTAGAAAATAAAGTACGTATTTAGATTAAAAGTTATACTTTTTGTATTGCCTTAAAAAAAAGAAAAAACTTTAAAGGTAGAAATAGTTAATTTATAATAGTTAAACGTAAAACCTAGTTCGTATTATTGAACTTATTCTCTTTGATAATTTTCATTAGTTACACGCAAGTGGATTTATATTATATTGCTAAAGTAAGGGAAATGTTATATTTATAGATGACCGTAAAAGAAAAACGGTGTTTTCACTAGTTGGCTAAATGTTAACGGGGCAATTTTTTAATATTAACATGTTAATAACGTTATTTAGCTAACGATTGAATTGAAGAATTATCAAATTGAAAATCGTTTAATTACATTAATTTGAAATATATTTTAATTATTAAATGGCTGCGTTAAAGGCAGTAGCTGCCCGTGGTTAAAAAATCCAGCGGTTGCACACCTTAACCTCGACATACCAATCTGGGTGAAAAAAAAATCCTGTGCCCATTAAAAAAAAAAAAAACCTCGACATATAATAATATCAAACTGGATAAAGTACAATACAAGTACAACAACCTTTTGAAACCGTAATAAAAAAAAAAAAGAAAAACCTAAAAATTACGAAGTTAAGATTATCAATCCCAAGATAAAACATTCTAATATTAAGCTAAAATATATTAAAAATTTATTTCCGCGCGAATAAGTATAAAATTTATATACAATTAGAAAAGTATAAAAAATTTTAAGATACTAAAACGAAATAATTCAATAAACTACTAGTTAATTCTTATTTTTTCACAATATACACAAAACAATCCTTTGAAAATGAAACGATCAATCGTCGTATAAATAATAAAGCAAGCAGAATAACCTGGTGAGAGGCTAAAAGAAAGAAACACCGATAGAAATTCGAAGAAGAAAAACTAATCTCGGACAGGGATGAATTATAAGTCGTAGACTCGTTCGTTTGTTGATCGTTAGTATGCGCACACAACCGCACTCACGTGTCATTGATACAATGAGAAAAACCTATTCTGCCTCGTAAAGTGTGTGTACGTCAAGGACTCTGGTTTAGCAGTACAGCCCTATGTAAACTAAACACCCATAGTAGACGCAAATCACCATATAACGCTGCAAAGCGACTTTCCTATGCCTTCTTCAGATTGTTCTTGATGCAACCGCCAACCGTTGTAACTAGGCATTTCAAAGCACTTTTTTTAACGATTTTGTACTTTTTATAATATATTCTACGAAAAATATAATTGGAATTCACTTATTTTGTTTAATCTCCATAAAATAATTTGTTAACTATTTTATTATATCATACATTTTTATGCCGTTCTGTATATTTGAATTTACGCCACTGGCTAAAGGGTCAGATCAGTTAATTATGTAACGAATACGAAATATGTGTATGTTCAGTGGTTTAGAGAAATGAAGACATCCATTCAGATTGGGAAATCCCATCTATCGATGAAATGATACGGCATTTCAGTTTAACTGAATGCGACGTTAGATGCCCTGGCCGTACAAAACCGCATCAACTTGTTAAATAGTTTCATGTATTTAATATATAATCCACTGACATTTTTCGTAAATGTACATATCTTTCGTTGTTCTACACATTAATCTAGCCTTCTCACTAGTCCTAATTTTTGCACACGAAGTATAAGATTGTACTAATATAATATATGTAAAAAACAATAATAATAATAATAATAAAGTTGCCGATGGGTAAAACACCGTGTGGAATATATAAATATATAACTTAACGATACGTGTCGAAATATGATTACTTTTTTTTTATTTTTTTTTTATTTTTAAATATACTAGTTGATTTATACATATTGGTGAAAAATTTTTTTTTCGCCATTAATGGCATAATTTCAGGTTGGCTTTATAAAAGCTTTTTCTTCTTCAACTGAATCGTTTACACGTGGAATCACAGGAATTGAAAGAGTCATGAAGACGTTATTCGTGCGTAATTTATATTTGTGGCCGAGATTTCACGCGGTAGTTCATTCTAGTATTGAAAAACATACGGTACGCAATACGTATATTTTTTTTGAGGAAACAAAAAATTATTTAAAAAGTTTTATATTGCTGATTATTTATTGTTATTTACCGCATTCTCAGTATCTGATTATTTAAAAAATACTGTCTTATCACTTTGATAATTTTCGAAAATGGTGTAGGTAGGTAAATTTTTCTACATTTTATATTTTTTTAAATTTTGTATATAATTTTATAATTAATATCTTAACAACCAAAAAGCTTTGTGATTTTTCACAAAGAAAAAAAAATTAACGATTTTAACTCATTTTTTGTTGTTTATTTAAAATAATAATAATAATAATAATGGCCGACATCTGATATATATTATTTTTAAGATAACATTTTATATTCGATTATTTTTTAATATCACTGTCGTCGAATTACAACGAATAATACATTTTATTCATCTTTAAAAATCTGAACAAACTTATTTAATTGAAATTTGTCAAATTTTCCTATATACCACCTCGTGAGATAACTTGATTATCAACAGTAAATAGTTATTATGTTCCTATTAATCATATGACAAAAACCTACGGGAATTTAAAAATAATTTATACTATCCGCGACTGACGTAATATTTCGAAACACGACAAACGTTGGATAAATAATAATTTTAATTTTGTTAGAATGTTAGCGCTTACTTATTCAGCGATTATTCTTATATATATATATATATATATATGGGTGTGGGTACATAAATATACGAGGGTTTTTCAATAAGTGAGTTTCCATTTTTTTTTAATCAAAAATTATTTGAAAATAGAGGAAATATGTTTAAAGATTTTTGAACATCTTATAACGATAGAGAAAGTGCGTGGCGTTATTCGTTTCTTGCGCTAATTGCGCTTAATATTCACCGTTCGTTTGCCCAGTGTACGGAGAAGGAGTAATGAACATTAAAAAAAAATGGTCTGTAAAAGTTTCAGGATGGACGTCGAAGCCCAAAAATTCGAAATCGTATCGTCACATTCAGGAAAGTTCTTTTCGGCGTCTTTTGGATTTGTGGTGTTCTTCTGGAAGAATATTAAATCCTATAACTATAAGGAAATTTAACGCTTTCTCTACGATCCCCGATAACTTTTCTCCCCGCGGTCGGATTGAAAAACTGTTCAAACGAAAAACACGCGTGTTCGCCGTCGCTATAAATCTAGTCGATAGTCGACGGTACCCATAGACTGGTTAAAAAAATCTATATATAAAAATGTACTCTGAACGTTACCAAAAATCATGTTAAAAAACCTAAATGGTGCCATGCGGAATAAGAGGTGCGATAAATTAAAATAATGCGCGTCCTAACACTAAACCCGTAACTCGAAATTTGTTAAACTCGTTCAAATGGAAATGGTTTCTTCGTCCTTATTCATAGATCTCGCATCGTTAGATTTTCACCTCTTCGGTAGATCGAATTTGGAGACAAACTATTTTCGAGGACTTTTAAAAAGACAAACTACAAGTCACTGCCGCGCTGGTATTGAAAATTTTTTTCTAGATACAATACTTGTTTAGAACGTAATGGTGATTATGCCGAAAAATGAGAACTATATTCAGGTATAACGTATATATTTTTTCAAAATCATTTTATTCTTTTTTTTTTCGAGTTTTAAGTAAGCACGGAAACAACCTTATTGAATAACCTTCGTAAATAATTTCCTAAATTATCTTCAAATATTCTGCGTGAATTACGATGTTTCATTAAAATCATCGCTATGATCGAGTTATTTGCTAATCGTAAATAATAATTACAGAGTAACGTGGTGGAGCTGCACATTCAGTTGACGGGATGTATGTTTAAAATTCAAATGGCATTGTTACATCTAATTCGGCACATCGTATCCGAAATTAAAAGACTAAATCCGACGGTAAATTTTATAATTGAACATTGAATACGGTGCGTTATTTTATTCATAACGAAAATTTATTATCGAAACTTCGAAAATCTTAAAACGGACGTCACTTATTCGATGGATTAATTTAAATATGTTTTGTAATTTATTATTAACATACCGAATTTTTCGTTTTCGATTAATTTACTGTACGTAACTTAACATAACTTAACCAACAGTAAATTTTTTTTATTTTTTAATAAACATTTTATTGGAACTGTAAAACTAATTACATTTACCGTAACTAATTATAGACGGATTTCACTAGTAGTTAAATTATTTTATAAAAAAAATAATAATAAAATTAAATATTAATAAGATTCAGCTGTTTTCTTTTCAGCCGACTAGTGTCATTAGAATCATCTAATAGTAAAACTGCTTCAACGTTCGAATGGAGGTGAAGACGATTAATGTAGCTGTTTGCATTTTGTGAATGATATAACAGGAAATGGATCGATTTTGAGATCGGTGCGAAGTTGGACGATCGAGACAAACCTAGGTGTTCTTGAAATCATACGCATAAACTTGTTTTGGAATTTTTCAAGAATTTCGAGATTGGATTTGGCTGCGGTTCCCCAGACCTCTGCGTCATAGCTCTATTCTGGGGAATATTGTAGTATAGATGAGCCTCTTGCTTTCGAGACTGAGCTCCGGCTGAAGGAGCCATCGAAATTTGGAGAGCAGAAGGTCCAACATTTTACGTTTTCTTCTAATATGCTCATTGAGCTTGCAGTCAAGATGCGGACCAAAGTAGCGAGCAGAGTAAGAAACTGGAATCGATTTACCATCTAAATAAGTTGGAACGTATCCAGGGTGTCGGGGGGAAAAGTCTACTCGTAATGGCTTTCTGACATTTAGTTTAATTTTCCAGATGTGAGCTCAAGTTGAAATATTGTCCTACAGCTGTTTGAAGGATACATGCAGCTGTATCATAACTGCGACTATGCGAAATTACTGCAGTTTCGTCAGCAAAAAAGACTTGTTGTTGTCTCAGGTGTTTGAGGAATATCCATACTATTAAGTAAGAAGAGGATAGGACCAAGTACAGAGCCTTGCGGAACACCAGCGCGAATGCTAATGTAGTGCGAAGTAGCTGATATAAAACTGTCGATCAGTTAAGTATGACATGAGTAGTCTGCAAAAGCCCGGTAAAAAGTAGCTTTTAATTTTGTGAATTAAGCCAAGACGCCAAACTTTATCAAAAGCAGCTGTGACGTGACATCTAGAAAAACTGTTGTAGTAAATTCTTTATTCTAAAGTGTTTGAGTTGCAGTATGTATAACACGGTGAATTTGCTCAACTGTTGCATGCTTTTCACTGAATCCAAACTGAACATCTGGTATCAAATGTTTGTTTACAATAACTGTCCGAAGTCGCTGTGAAATAATATAAGATTCTCGCAATGATAGGTAGTTAAGACATCTGACTTCAGCTGAGGATTGTTCAAAATACTGAGTACTAGACTGCATGCAGTGTGATAGTAGAGATGAGAAATTTTCAGCTGCTGCATCAATATCTGACGGTACATGATATTGTATATTGAGGTGTTTTTTTTTTATTTTTTTTTTTTTTTGGGGCACTGCTGAGGAATAATCACAACCCACTAACGTGTTGATTGATAAATAGTAATTATATATTGATGTTACAATTGGTTAGGAATTTGTAAAGAAGGAGGAAAACACGGGAGTCATTAGAAAAAATTAAGGAAGTGATAGAGAAAGGAAGACGATAACCGATGGATTAAGGAATTCAGGAGTGCGAGTTGGTCATGCAATTGAAAAGGATGTGGTTTTCATCGGCGATAATTTGTGAATCGGCTGAATGGGAACAATATGGGGAACTGGAAATCCCAATACGAAACATGTGAGCCGGAAGACGATTGTGTCCAGAACGTAAACGGGTGATGGTTGTAATAAATTTTCGGAAGATGAGGTGTATGTTGGACAAATTAATGTACCAGGGGGTAGGTTATGTGGCCAGATAATATCTAGGGGTGGAAGAACTAACTAGCCACGATGACCACTCGTAGGATATATCCATGTTGGCAAGAGATATCATCTGTGGTGGAAATTGCCGGCACTAAAGAGCCGAAGAAAATGGCTTCCTTGGCCAGAGTGTCGGCAATCTCATTGCCATGAATTCCGGAATGACCGGGAATCCAGACGTATGATATTAAGATGCCGCGGTTGAATAGTAAATAAGTCAATTGTCGCACTGCCAAGGGAAGATAATTGGAATTAGGTTGAAAGGCGGAATGCTTCAATGCGAGGAGAAAACTTAGGGAGTCGGATAAGATTAAGTATAGGGAGGAGGAATGGTGATCTAAATGTGATAAGAATTGCAGAGTTTTAAGGATGCTTAGGCCCTCGGCAGTGAAAATTGAATTGAACTGAGGAAAAATGAATAATTTGGAGATATTATATTGCGGTATATAGAATGCTCCCGTAACGGACCGACCAGGAAATTTGGATCCATCTGAAAATACATGTACATGATTAGGCCAGTAATTTTGTATGAAAGCATTAAGATCAGGATGGGAAGATATGATGGAGGAGGAGAAGGAGGAGGTGTCAATGGAGATGTTAAAAAGATTGACATGATATGAATTAGTAAAGTAAATTGTGGGACGAGATGGAAGGATAAGATACTTGTACGTCCGGTATTTATAAGCTGCAGTGGAGAGTAGTGGAATACGGGAGCGATTGAAACGCCATTTCCTGAAAATTTAAAAAAAATTTGAAGTGAAGGAATTAACTTGTTTTTTGAGAGATTTCGAGATAAATCGGAAGGCTAAATTTTTACGTCGGTGTGAGAGAGGAACAATATGAGACTCGAAGGAAAGAAATGAAATAGGAGTAGAACAAAGAGAGCCTAAAATTAAGCGCATACAGAGGTTTTGTATTTTATCCAATTTGGTTAAGTGGTGACGGGAGGCATTACCATACAGGAAGGAGCAGTAGTCAATTTTGGAACGAATTAAGGAAATATATAGAATGCGGAGAGAAACGAGATCTCCACCCCAGGCAGTTGAGGAGAGGGATCTTAGGATATTAGAAGATTGTAGGGTGACCAAAATAAGGAAGTCTATATGCGGTTTCCAAGTAAGTTTTTGATCTAAAGTCAGCCCTAAGTAGGTGAATTGCGTTACTATAGCGATGCGGTCATTATAAAACGGAATATATTGAGGAGGATAGGTAGGCCGATTGAGGGAAAACACGATAGCTGCAGATTTGCTGGGATTAATGGAAAGATCAGAAAATTGGAAACGGTTACTTAAAGTTATGATATCATGTGTTAAATATTGCGTAATAAGGTCAAGATTATTGCTATGTTGAAAGAGGACCAGATCGTCCGCATAGGAGATGAGATGGGATGAATGGGGAAGATCGTGCATAATATAGATATTAAATAAAGTGGGACTAAGAACAGAACCTAATCTGGAGATCCATTAGTTCTCGAAATCTTTCCCAGTCAGTACTTTTATTTTCCAACCGTGGAGGAAGATTAATTTGCCTGGTGAGGTAAGGTATGATAGCAGTATAGGTAAATGACCGGAGCTAAGTTCGGCTATGCACTCAGCCTTAAAATGATCTACCGGCATATCCTTGGTAAGAAAAGTCAATGATGTCGAGTATCTTGTCGATATCTGAGGGCCAGTGAGTAGGACTTCCTGACGAAATAATCTGACAGCACGAATTGCCTGGCCCCCGTGGAGTGTAAATTCTTGATCCCCGTGTTGGGTTTTTAGTATTGAAGTCTTCTCTAAGAATTCAATATCTACCCAGATAATTAAGTAATACGTCGAAGTCAGCTTCACGAGGAGGGCAGTAAATACTACCAACATTAACTATGTAATTGTTTAATTTTATGGATATAATTAAGGACTGGATATTCTCACTGTCAAACATATCATTCGCGTAATGCTTAATTGAATTCTTGACTGCAGCCCCTCCTCTTGCTATTCCACTGGAATGGTTAGAAAGGTAGACTGAGTAGTTATGGAATGTAGGTTGATTTATGTAGCTGGTAAGATATGTTTCTGAAAGTACAGCCACATCAATATCATGCATATGAAGGAAGGACTCAAATTCGATTTTCCTGAGGAGTAGACCATTTGCATTCCAGCATACAATTTTAAGATGCCAGACAGAAGTCATTTTTCCCTTTCTTACGCGGTTTTTTTGGTAGTACTTTTTGAAGATCTTCAAGAGATGAGTCTCTTTCTTCAAAAGTTGATAGTTTGTGAATAAGAGTTTGTTAAGAAGCCTCAAGCCTTTGTAGAATTTCCATAAATTTATTAGTATCATTTGAAAATTGAGGGGCAGCAAGAGTAGTGTATAGGAGTAGTTGAAATGTTTGGAGTTATCACAGAAGAGCATAAGATACTTGAGGGTTGGCAAGTCTGGAAACAAAACTGGATTGTTTTTAATTCGTTCTACAGCAGTGATTTCATTATCAGGTTTTGCAACAGAAACTTTGACTGGTAGTAAGAACAACCTTTATAATTGGTTAAACGATTACCTTTACAATTTGCACATGACTCAGCTTAAAGATCAAGCCTTCATGCCGTACTTTATCGAATACTTGTCGATATCCGAGAATGTTACAGAAGAATACTTCTCTTCTAGATGTATATTTATAACTACAACAACATCGACGAACTTGATCAACTATAAATTTTTTTTAGTAAATGTTTTAATAGTAATTTGTCAAAAAATTTACCATATCGATATTAACATGTATGAGTTAATTACGTCTGCAGACCTCTGATTTTTAATCACGATGATTTGTGTTACATTATAAACATTACGTACGTGTTCTAGTCTTATACATGTATTAAATAAAAATATTAAGATAATTCTTTTAGAACAGCGCTCATGTTAAGAAATGGACAAAGCCCACACAATATATCTAAATACAAACGTAGTAAAACGCATCAAATCAAGAAAAGTGGCATACGAAAGTTTGGCTCAATTAATTACGAATAAATTTAACGAAACTCAGGCTTGGAGACATAATTGGTCGGCCGAAAATTCGGACAATGAACTCATCCAAGATCCATTCTTCGAACAACCAGGATTTGATCTACTGAGAATTTTGTGATCGAGACTTGATCTCATCAGGACGAATACCAGAGATAATAATGCTAAACAAATGAGAAATAAACAATGATGCCGCATAAAACTGCGGAAAAGAGGACTAAACAATCTATCATATGATAATGAAATGTCGAACGCGAACATGAGATAATGGCTGGATAGGGATTCCGCAGCTGTCTGATCAATCAACAGAATTAATCAAGAATTTAGATGTGAATTTATTAACCAAGTTGTAATTCGCCGAATAATCTTATCTATGTCCGAAGCTTTCTTAGGATTGATTTTTATAAATTTCTATTGCTACCTCTGGTGGACTAAATGGTCTTGAAACTTGATTATGTATGTAGCTGCACGCCGGATTTATATCTGACTCGATTTGAAAACCCGCTAAAGATAACGTGTAACTGCACTAGTTCCTGAAACCGAATCGTATCTTTTCTTGATTTCGTTTGTTTAATTTTTTTTTTTTTTTTTTTTTTTTTTTTTGTTAATATTGAGTTTATACATATGTCTTCAAAATTGGTCATTTTTGGTACACATATTACAATTGTATAAAAACGTCTAGTGACGAAAAAAATTTTCCCCCAGAACTCAAAAGTTCTCGAAAAAATGTCATTTTTGACTCCGAATTTACTAAATCAACAAAATCAAAACAAAAAACCTGTTATTTATCGGATATTCAATTTTAAATAACTAAATATAGTCCAGAAACTAAGCTGATAAGAACAGATACTACACTTTGATCTTGCCAACAGGCCGAGAAGAGATATTAAGTTAAGTCGATGATGAATATATTTTTAAACATATTAAAAGTGTATAGTTCTGCCGCTAGCGCTAGCATAACTGTTTTTAGTCATTAACTTGTTCAGTTTTTTTTTTAAATTTGTTTGAAATTTTTTCGTCACTAGTCGTTTTTCTGCAAATGTGATTTGTATTCCAAAAATCAGAGACATATGTATAAACTTAACGTCTCCTTGTATGATTTATTCGTTTTACACTTCTAAGATAATATGTGCCACAAAATGTGTGTACTCCTATACAAAATAAAATATTTTTTTTTTTTTTTTATTAAATAAGGATATGTTTCAAAAATGCTGTGAATGTATTGATGATTATAATACGTACAATTATAATATCAGTTGAAAAGTAATTTTTAAAATTGCCTATTTCGATTTAATTCATCATTAAGGGAATTGTTATTTTAACGATATAGGCATTAAATTTGAGATTTATTACGTTTTATTTCAGATCGATACGGATGATGTTAC
This sequence comes from Coronaproctus castanopsis, assembly GCA_032883995.1. Lineage (NCBI taxonomy): Eukaryota > Metazoa > Arthropoda > Insecta > Hemiptera > Monophlebidae > Coronaproctus > Coronaproctus castanopsis. Next base: position 60,894,596 of record CM065054.1, read on the forward strand.
TGTTGAAAATGTGTTATCAACGTCGTTTCATAAACTACTGAAAATACAGTTAGATCCAATGTGGAATCAACTCAGCAGTCAAACTAAAAATTTGATTTCAGATCTGAAAATTTTAAGGCACCTTTTATTGTATGTATTAGTAGAATTTACAATATATATATAATTGTATGTATTAGTAGAATTTACAATATATATATATATATATATAAGTAGTATAAGGGTTACTTGAGAACATTTGTTAAAATTTTGACAATACTTTTTACAAAAATTAAATTGTGTTAAAAAATGAACAATACATTTTTTAAAAATTAAATTGTAACAAAAATATTTTAAAAAATTAGATAATTTTTTAACAGATGGACAAAAAAATAAAATTCAAAGAGCTTATAAGCGAAAATCAAACGTGACAATTCAATTAACGCCTGATGAAATAAAATCAAGAAACGATAAAATTGGATTAAATGATAGGCAAAAACAGCATCGATAAACATTGTAAAAATAACACCAGATGTGAGGCTTACTTTAACATACAAACAATTACAGGAAAATCATAAAGAAGGAAGTTTGCTTTTACTCGCTGCTATTGGAGCTTTAGTTGGTTTAAAGGTGCTGCTGCTGTTGCAAACACCTTGGTTGATTATAAAGACAAAAAAGCAAAACGTGGAGAAATGGTTCGACACAATAAAGCGCTAGAAAAAATTTAAAAAGCATTTCACGATGTTAAACAAGGTTCTGGTTTAACTAAGGTTAAAAAAACGTTATTTAGAAAAGTGCACTAAAAAATTGAAAATTAAACAATTTAAAGGCGTTTTTATGGAAGATTAATTATTAGGAAAACCTTGGGAAAATGAATGTGAAATTATTAACTTAGAAAATTCTCATTGGACAGGCTATTTTAAACACAAAAATATTAAATATTATTTCGATTCGAACGGAAATGCAAATCTGCCAATTCAATTAATGAAATATTTAGGAAGCGATCATTTGTATTATAATTACGAACAAATCCAACAATTTAGCGATCCGCCAATTTGTGGTTATTTATGTATGGATGTTTTAGTCTGAAGAAATTGAACATAATAAAATATTATGTATTACAAAAAAAAAATGAATAAAGTTGATAGATTCGGTAACCAGATCGAAAAACGACGATCGACAATTTCAGTTAGAAATAAACAAGAAATTAACGAAAAAGTGAACGCAATAATAATACCTTTCATTGCCGAAATGAAAACTTACGTTGCAAATTTGACAAATGAATATTTGATACAATTAAATATTGTGAAAAATTACGTTAATTTCGATGATCGAAGATTAATTGGTGTTTCAACGGGGTTAGATGAAAACGATTCTGTAAATAAAAAACGAATGGAACAACATATTTCGCCAAAATAATAAAAGTGTGATTTTACATGTAATAAATATGAATGCAAAAAGAAAACACGATCTTTCAACGAGAAAAAAAGGAAAACTTCGAACGGAAAAGTTCTTTTAAAAATTAAATGTTCTGCGTATGGAGTTAAAAAAACTTTTTTTTCGTTAATAAATAAGCTTTATAAAGTTATTTTTGTTATATTTTATTTCAGCAATAAATTGCGTTGCAGTTCCTGAAATGAAATCTAGCCTTTTTTCGCCGAATGTAGATTGAAATTATGTTTCCGAACATGAGAATTTAACTATCGATCATTTACGTATTTTTCAAAATAAAGTAGATTGGCCCAAAATTTCTAAATTTTCGGAAATTAACAAAAACATAATAGAAAATTTAACGATCGTGTTGATTGGGATATGATCAGTAAATATCAGAATTTGTCGGAAGAATTTATCGACTTTTATAAAGATTTCGTCGATTGGGATTACGTGATTTTATATCAAAATGTTTCCCGAATGTCTATTGCTAATCATTGCAAAGAAATATTAACGAGTTAAACATTTTAGGTTGTAGTAAAAATTCGGGAACAATAAAAATGTTTATTCATACATATATGACAAATAAATATGAAATTATATAGAATAATTTCGGAATAACCGCGTACGAAAAAGGAAAAAACGATTTATTAATAAACGTAAAACGATATATTAATAAACCCGAGTTTACGTTTCAAGCAACATGCCGTGTGTTTAGTTCTGATGATGGGCACGGCGTGTTGTTTGAAACGTAAACTCGGAACTCGGCTTTATTAATAAATCGTTTTTTTTTTATCAACCGCGAAAATAGTTTTAAAAATTATATAAATATAAAATTTATAGATCTGATGTAGACGAACTACACGACCTTAACACAAACAGAGGCAAAGAAATATCCATGTGTTACAATTTTTTTTTTCGTTGCTATAATAAAAAATAGAGAATGAAATTTATTTCAAAATACAATAACAAAATTATTCGGCACTAATACAAAAATTATAACCCAATAAACACTTTAAAGTTTAATAAAAAAATTGATTTTAATATCGATTATGGCGATCATTTTCAACGTCAAAGTGTCAGTATTATATTATAGGCGAATTTACGAAAAAAGATGGCGCTGCTTTTCCGGCAAAATCTAACGTAAAATTAATTTTGTACCGTTTTGATTTTCTAGAATAGTTGTGAAAAAAAAAAACAAAATCCGACAAAATATTGAAAATTCTGTAATTATATCGACTGTAAAAGGAATTATTTCGTACGGACAATCCGATAAAAATTCATTTAAAAATAGTGGATTTATTTCTCAACACAAACGTTCGTTTAATAAATTTTGCGTTATCGGTACAATTTAGGCCTAGCAATAATAATAGCACACCGATTTTTTGAATTTTTTGCAAAGGTGGATTTATAATAACTTTTACCAGAAATAGTGATGAAAATGCTATTTATTCAGAGGGGAAACAAAAAAATCAGATGGCACACACGATGAGGCAAGTTTACCTATTGAAGGAAAAATGACGATAAAAGAATTTACGAGTAGAGTTCCTATAATTAACTATAGCCCAACACTAGAAATTCAACTTATAAGCGAGTTCGCAAATTTACAAAATATCACTTGTAAATTTTGATAAATGGAAATGTATTCGCAAACGTAGTGTAACAGGATCGACTTTAACTTACGATATTACAAATATTTACAGAAATATTGAGAATCCTAAATTCATTATTGTATGATTTCAGGATGATCGTTGTGAACAAGAAATAAAAGATATGTCTTATTTTGATTCTATGAAAATTAAAAATATTCGTGTGAAAATTAACGCAACGAACTATAACTGACGAATTACAAAATTTAGATATTAATGACGGAATTTACGTAATTCTATTTAAAAAAGGTACAAAGATTTTCAGAGCTATTATTATGGATATAGCGATGTGATTTATGAACCTGGAGAATTCGTTGGATATAAATGCGGTTCACGTCATAGACACACGACAAAACACCCTGAAAATATTTATAGCACAAAATCGAATGTATCAATTAATGTCGACTATTCTCAGTCTATTAAAACGCCAAATATTATTGCTTATATTATCGTAATTTCTAAAAAAAAACACTACAAAATAATAGAATTAATAATGCGATTAAATAATTGAAATAACTGTTGGTGTTTTTCCTGGTGATTTTATAAGGAAAACATTTTTCTTTATAAAAATATTAAAACTTAATCGTCAGAAAAATCTACGGTAAAATCTATAAACAAATCTAAGTTCACTTCATCTTTAAAAAAGAGTGCACACTTATATTTTGTAAACTGTTCTAATAAAATTTCAGAACTACGTTTTGGTATGATAAAAACGGAATATTCATTTTGATGTTTGATGACATAATAAAATAATTTCGACTTTATAATAAATTATAATTTTATAAGAAGATTTCACTTTAAAAATTTCAAAATTATTCATTTTATATTTTATATTAGAAAATATATGTATTTTTTTATAATTTTCAAAATCAAACTTTATGAAAAAAATTGACGCAATCTAATTTTTTAAAAACATGTTACGGCAATTTTTTAACTTAGCTAATTTTTTAAAATACTTTTAATATAATTTAATTTTTAAAAAATGTATTGTTAATTTTTTAACACAATTTCATTGTTTAAAAAAGTATTGTCAAAATTTTAAGTGTTTTCAAATAATCCTTATACTACTTATACTTATATATATATATATATATATATATATATATATATATATATAAGTAGTTTGTAATTACTAATTAATCGGACATTTTTGTGATATTAATCATATTTTATAAATTAAATAATAAATGTATATGTGGTAAAATTATTTGCTGTTTGTCGCCGATTATTTTGCGTTCTTTCATGTTAGCATCCGATTTTTTACACTAACTTTAGTTCGGATTTTAATATTTATTTTATAGATCGTTATACGAAATGGATCCCGTGAAATTCTATTCATTAATTACTTCTCTTAAATCGACGAATTATGTCCATCGTAGTTCAGGTTGGATGCTGCTCGATAAAGCTGAAGAATTGTTTCTAAACGCTAAAGCTCGTCTCGGCAATTCTGTCAAAGGTGAAAAATTATAATTTTATTGTTTAAATATACATTTTTTATATAGCTTATATTTTAAGATATTTACGTGTTCAACGTTAGATTAGTAGTATGGTGAGAAGGAAATAATCGTGCTAGTTAAAAAATGGATAGTTCCTTGTGTATTCCTTTGACCAGTTTACAAAATGTTTTCATATAGGTTTTTTTTTATTTTATTTTTTTTTTTTTGCATGCAATCTGTCTAAGTTGGAGACAATAAGCGGCAGTGTTAATGAAATTAATTTACATATAAACTAATGGGGAATGATTCCCAATGGTCGCCATTTCTTGTTGATAAAATATTTAGTTAGTTAATTATATTCAACCGTTTTATGAATCGGGTATCGTGTTTGATAAGCGTGCACGTCAACTGATTATCAGTGATTTTGTAATAATTTTATATATTGTACGTTGACTGCTTCTATTTCTTCTTTAACCATCGGTACTTGCAAATCTTTATGTATTTCGTCGTCATTGCGCACGTACCATGGTGCACCGACTATCAATCGTAGTATTTTTAATTCGGCTCTTTCGATGATTGCTATATGAGATTTTCTTGCGAAAGTGGAATTCCATTGGACCATCTTCAACGTTATAATATAACGTGCGAAAGAATATAATAACGCCTTCGTAAAATATCCTTCTAGGTTTTAACGCGTAGAAGACAATCGGAAACCACCACGCATATTACCGTATACGTGATAGTAATAATATAGTTCACCACAAAATGCCCTGAGCTGCATTCTGTCGTGACAACAAAGCGATTACAATCAGCTCTCCCGGGAGGAGGGTGTCTATCTGAATTAACGCCATATTATGATTGCTTTGTACGCTGCCTACACTGTACAACAAAACATGTATAGGTAAATAGTCGCCTACCTCCCATACGGAGACGGCACTTAATGATGATGAAGTCTTCTGTAAAATTTTGGTTTACATAGGTAATCCGTCTTTTTTGATAACCATATTTACGTTTCTATTTGGTTAAATCGAAACATGTTGAACTTTAATAAAAAGAGAGAAAATATATGTCGAATTTTAAGACTTGAAAATATAAAACTGTGTATATTCTAAAGACGTTTTGTAAAATCTTTATTTCGTCCTATTTTATAATTATTTTCGATTTTTATCGCTTTCATTTATGTCGTAGACGAAGAAATCGAAGCGCATCCTAAGTGGGAGGTATTACGTGAAACTTTGAAAGAAATTCGACAAGAGTCAACCGGTTCGGAAACTGTATTAATATTAGTAAAGAACGTAGAGACGTGCAGACAACTGAAAAAAGTACGTAACTTTATCAAATTAATCATATTTTCATGTATCGTTCGAATATTGTGTAAGTTAAAGCGCTGAAACTTTTAATACCCTATATATATATATATATATATATATATATATATATATATATATATATATATATATATTTAAAGCTGGAGGGGGAAAATCTTCAAAAGACACTGATATAATGAGGAATTTAGTTTTTTTATTAACGCAGTACATACACAAAAATGCACTGCTAGGGAACCAAAATTAGCGTGTGGGAATTTTACCCACAAAAAACGCCCTCCCTCCATAAAACAAGGAGTTTAAATATAATGATGGAGGTCCCTACACAAATGAAGAGACCTCCACACATTTAAAATTAACTTATTGCGATGGAAAAAGGGATGAGAATACGTAGTCCCTTATTTTCATCAAATAAAGAGTAAAGCGTTTATGCAATAACTAATTATAAAAAGAAGATGAAAAATAATAAAATAAAATGTAGCTTAAAGTTGAAAAGCTATTACTCATACCTACATAAAAAAAAAAAAAAAAAAATAATAATAATAATACTGATATTATATCCACAGATTTCTTGATACAAAAATTAAAGGGAAAAAAAACAAATCGCTCGGATGGAAGATCAAACAATACCGTAATAGTAATAATAACAAATTAGTAAAAAAAAAAAAAATGCTAAAAATATTTAAGTACTAAAATATAATTAAATATTAAAATAAATATGATAAACAGAGGACAGTTGACCATGCTACAAAAGTTATAAACACTGCAACGGAATTGGGGTCACGGTTGATTTAAGCGTTAAATGCAATACTACGAAATCTTGAATTTTAATTCCTTTTTTTTTAAAAAAGAATAAAATAAAAGCACCTTCTCGTTAGATGGGAAAAGTGTCGACGATTGATACAGTTATTTGTATATTTTAAAGTCCAAATTTCATAGAGTCCGATTTAAATTACGCGGGGAGATCTTAGATTTGTTTATATGCATTACTTTGTTTTTATTATACGTTGATATATCAGAGAGTAGTGATTTTATAAATTGGAAATAAAACAAAATAAAAACACAGGTTCATCATTATAAAAAGAATTTATTCGCGCGAAGCTTTTATATGTAACCTTTTTTTTTGTGTGTGTGTACACTTGATAATGACATAATTGTCGAAAAACTTGGCGCAAATAAACAAATTTTTTTTTAGCTATTAAACTGTGTTTTTATTTTGTTTAATTTATATTTTTGAAATTAAATTCTGCACTCTTGAACGGAATGGTTTTCATAACGGAATTCTCTAGTGTGCAGAATGTTTTTTGTTGGACATCCAGTCAGCTGTAATAGACGACTGAAAGAAGAAAATGGTGTCGTGATGCTCTTCCGATCACCTGAGCATTCAGATGGTTCGCTATCGTACGCTGGAAGAACAACCTTTTTTTTGTCGTGCTGAAAATCTAGTCTTCTGTTGAGCCAGCTAGATTAATTATCAGTTTTGCTGTTTTGTTTTTTTTTCAGCGTTGTTTGTGACCAATTTTATAGCCAGTACGATATTTTTTTAAAGTTATTACTTTCGCGTACCGATCAATTTATCGCTGTTCTAATTATCTAAAATTCGTTGTATCGCATTATGGTTTGTCCTAATATTGTTATATATTTAAAATGCTTTAAATGTTCGATCATTATTTTAATTTAACACCATATCCAAGTAAAGTCATCATCTAATAGAAAAAATACACCACCAAAGGTAACGGCGAGTGGCGTTAAAAACTTTACTCTGTTTCGTAATACGATAGGTGAAAAACTAGGAAATGATAATTACACGTATAAAACTATAAACAATGGCGATATAGTTGTCTGTGCTAAAACTGCTGATGCTTTTCGGAATATTACAAATCTTATAAAATTAATGAATAAAGAACTAGAACAGAATAAGGAACATCCTCTTCATGGAGTGTCTTATTATACGTACAAATTAAAAGCAGATAAAACAAAACGGGTAGTAATTCGGGGACTTCATCCAACTACTGATATAGATGAACTAAAAAGTGAATTGCATAATATAGGACATATTGTTGTCAACATTGTAAACATTAATAAAACAGTAAAAACGCGTGATGACGATAATAAAATTATTAGTAGGCGAAAAAAAAACATTCATTATTTTATATAGATTTAGAGCCCAAAGACAATAATAAAAATATATACGAAATTACACATTTAGCATATACTTCAGTTAAAAATGGAGGAGCCATATAAGAATTCGCAAATTCCTCAATGCAAAAGGTGCCAGAAATGGATACATCCAGGAGCTTAGTCCTTATTCAGATAAGGATTACTCATTGTGGAAAGCTACGCGTAAGATTAAACGACCATCTCCCAGAATTCCTCCCATTCGAGACGAAACTGGCAATTGGGCAAGACAGGATATTGAAAAAACTGAATTGTTTGCGCGTCATTTATCACAAGGTGTTCCAGACTGATAAGATACAATCTGATATTAACCTTTTAACAACTTATCAAATTGATCAATCAATTAAGCCGTTTACTCCAATGAAGATAGCAAATGAAATTGATCGCAACATAAATCCAAAAAAAGCTCCGGGAATAGATGAAATTTCACCAGCTGTCCTAAAAGAATTACCACAAAGAGCAGTAGTACTGCTTACATACATATTTAATGCATGTTTAAGAATTGAGTACATACCAAACTGCTTTAAAGTGACGCAGATTATAATGTTTAAAAAAAAAAAAAATGAAAAAGGTCATACAGACCAATTTCTATATTATCATCAATCTCTAAACTCCTGTTAAAACGATTATTAATACTAGTTGAAGATAATCTTCCTCTACATCAACTTGGATTTAGACGGAAGCACTCAACGATCGACCAAATGCACCGAGTAGTGGAAATCATTAACAATGCACTGGAGGATAAGAAATTCTGCTCTGCTGTATTCTTAGATATTTCCCAGGCATTTGATAAAGTGTGGCATCATAGCCTGGTTCACAAGTTCAGTACTCTACTACCAGGAATTTTTGTCGCATATTGAAATCTTATCAAATCGACAGTTCCAGGTTGCGCATGAAGAGGCAAGGTCGTCATTCTACTATATACAAGCAGGTGTAGCGTCCTCGGACCTCTCCTGTACCTGTTATATGCAAGAGATTTGCCTATTGATAACAAAACAACACGTTTGCAGATGATACTGCAATCTTAGCTGTAAGTGATAGCCAATCGAATGCTACAAATAAATTGCAACATAGGCTCGATCGGATTAAAAAATGGACTCTAGATTGGAAGATTAAACTAAGTGAGCAGAAGTCTGTCTATGTCTTATTTACATTACGACATACTGATAATATGTACCAATTGTTAGGAAACCCGGTCATTCCACAGGCTAACTCAGTAAAGTACCTAGGCATGTATTTGGATTCACGATTGACCTGGAAAGTTCATGTTAAAATGAAGGCTCAGCAGATCAAGAATAAAACACGTCAATTATATTGGTTAATAAGCAAGCAATCGGAGTTAGATGTTTCCTGCAAGCTTCTGCTATACAAGCAAATTATTAAACCTATGTGAACTTATGACCTTGCTCTGTGGAGCTGTACAGCCAAGTCGAATCGGGATATAATACAACGCCGTCAGAACATCATCTTACGCGCGATAGTTCTTAATATGATGTTCATTAATGATGTCATTAAGCAATTCGCTGAATTACACAAGTAGCGGTTAGACAGTCACGTCAATGTAGAAGAAAGACAACTGTTTGACATGAAACATGGAATTAGACGATTCGTTCGTCGCCACCCCATAAATTTAATCTTGAAATATGTAAATTTACGTATAATGGGTGCGGGACTCCACATTCGTTTTGTACTTAGCGGTTAAGTTAACTACTAAGCAATCATTAAGTTAAAGATGATAATTAATTAGCCAAACGGCTAAGATTATATCTTAGTAATAGCCTAAAGGGCTGTATTAAAATATATATATATATTATTATTATTATTTTGGCTTTTAAATTGCGCAAAATACAAATACACAGTGTGGTCGTATAAACAGTACTTATCTGTTTCATTTCGTTTAGTATTTAACTAGCGGTGTTCAAGAGCTATCCCGAGAACTTTATCAAAAGTATTCTATAAATGATGAAAATCGAAACATGTCGTTATCTTCGTCTCGTCAACAATCTTCAACGATAATAAACGAAATTAACGAAGAATCACAAGATGAGTGTTTCACATTAACTCAGAACGTCAATGTAGATACGGGTGACGTCGCATTTACAGAATGTTCTCAGGTAATTTGTTATTTATTTTTTATTTTATTCTTATTTAAATAGTGCCGTATGTTACTACGAAAGCGATTACGGCACTGTCGATTTAACAATTAGATGTAGTAAACGAGGTTGGAAGAAAAAAGGAATTGTATAATTGAGGCAATAGTTGAAGAACTGTTGGAGAGGAAACTAATTAGGGTACGCGGGTGAATATGGAGTCGGTAGGGGTGCAGTGTAGTATAGTATAGTAAAAAAAGAAGGGTTTGGGAGTAAACAAAAGGACAAAAAACAGGGTAGTTTGTACGTTGAAGTAGATGGTCATGAAAGAGTGATATGTGACTAAGGCGAAGCCTGTTGAGTGCTATATGGTTGGAGCGGGATAAATTGGCAGGTGATTTACAGAAACCAACGTTGGGTTTGATAGCAAAAAGGAAGTTATGGTGGTATGAGTTACACCTCTGTTGCCAGTTGTGAAGAATGAAGTATTTGAGGGCTGTGTTTAATAATGGAGGCGATGGGCTTTGTAGGTCTATCCACCGCTTCGTTTCCCACAATTCCCTTATGACCTGAAACCCGTAAGAGGGATACTGGATCTGTATCTTGTGATAATTGGTAAACAAGGAATTGTATGCGATTAATAAAAGGATTTTTTGATTTTGTGTTCTTGAGGGCTGATTCAGCGGCAATGGAGTTCATTTCAATTAATGTTTTGTAATTTGTTATAATAAATATTTAAATAATTTCACTATTTAAATAGTTTTTAAATCTTGAAGGATTAATTATGTAGATTTATTAAAAAAAAAAAAAAAGATATTTATCGATAAACGTCCCGTGAAAGTTAAATTAGAACGATAAAAATAGTTACGCTAAACGAATTTAATTGTGATCGTTCATTATGTCGGACGATCATTTTAAATTTAAATTGAAGCATAACGTGAATTCTTTAACATTTTACAAATTATTGTAAATATAAATTTCAGAAAGACGAGACAGGAACGGAACCGATAATAGTACTGCAACATTATAAAACTGAAAATAATTGGTTCTTTCCTAAGTTACTGGATTCGCTTAGTCCTCATTATATAATAATTTACGACGCGACTATCATACTGATTCGTCAAATTGAGGTATGATGAACATTTATCACATTGTTTTTTATGATCATATTATATATATATATATATATATATATATATATATATATATATATACAAAATGAACAAATAAACAAATATTTTATTATAAAGGTTACACACAACTTATGTTGTTAACATGTAGTTAACTGCTTGCAATTATCTAAAGTTAATTATAAAATGCTTAATACATATATATACAATCGCAGGAAAAAAAGAGAAAAGGTTAAACATTTACAAAATAATAATTAAGGTTAAGCGAGCTTATAATAAATTATGCTTTAATCTATGATTATACTTAGTATACATAAATTTTAGTTGCCTCGAATCGCAATTACCGATAGAGGAAATAAACACATTATCATGATACAAACATTTATTGTAAAAGTCTTTACCTCATTTGGGTAGAACTATAATTTTCGCTATTTTCCATTATGCTGGAAAAGAAGTGGTCTTCAGAATACTAGTGGTAATTTTCGTCACATACACAATTGCTTTACTTTTATCACAATTGCAAAGAGTCTATCAACGCCGCAATAATAAGCTTTAAGGGTTTTAGTTAATTTCAAAAGACGTAGCGAAGTATATCCCCCTGGGGCAGTCAGATAAAATAAGAAGCCACTAATTCAAATTTTGTGCTTAATTTGTATATATATTTTTTTTTTTGGCCCAGTTTCCACCCTTTGCCCAATTTAAATGGACTGTTCAGACTATAAACTTATATTATTAGCCTTAATAAAATTATATAATCTACGCGCATGCAAAGAGATAGGATTCACAATAAGTTCTTCAAGCTGTACTGGAAGCGTATTCTTTGTCGATAAAAGTTCAGATATAAAGCTGTCTGTATTTTTGTATTTTAGACCGGATAAGATCTGATGTTCGGCATTATCTTCGAATATATGGTGACCTAGAGAAGACGGACGGTTTTGTTTTTTGAATAACTGAAAAACTACTGGACCAGAATTTTTCGAATGAAATTTTATTCAAAAATGGGAAAACGAGAGATTAACTTACAGTCATTTGTGGAACACAATATCGTCCTGATGACCGTCATTTGCAACAATACATTCATTTAGTCTTTTTATAAAATTTTAGGATACTTTTTCGAATTGTTTTATTTTCGAATTTTTTGTTATCGTAATTGCAGTCCGTACTGAATGTAGTTAACAATTTTTTGAACTAGTGGATATTGACTTGGGGGGGAATTTAGCCGCTTGAGCATGCACTGCAAGGAAGTCGAAATCATCGTGTGGGATTTTTATCCACTGAAAACCCCCTCCCCCTATAAGCAAAAGAGAATTTTAAGGCACTAATACAGGGACCGCCATACTTAAATTAACTTATTGCGATGGGAGAAGGGATGAAATAACATAGTCCCTTCTTCATCTAATAAAAGTTCTTCGAGTTTATGCTTATACGTTAACTGAAGTAGATGAGCATTATAAATAAAAATTAGAAATTAAATCGGTAAATAAATAAACAAAAAAATACAAAAGAATTTTTGTTAAGAAAATTACAAATATACGAGGTTCTTTTTAAATTTAATTTTGCAATCAACGCTAAAATTTGTCAACTCCAATCAGGCTAATGTTTAATTAATTGATTGATCTAAAATTCTTAGAATTATATTTGTTATCAATTATTAATTAAATACGTTTAATTTGCTACGTGTTTATTTATAAAATACTTAGGTTATATTCATCGTCAATTATCGATTAAATGCTTTTGATCGGCCACACGTCTTATGATAATTATAAAATACTTAAAATTATATTTACTGTCAATAATTGATGAAATACCTTTTTCATTTTTTTTTTTTTTTTTTTTTTTTTGTTAAATTTGACGCGTTTATTTTATATTATTATTTTAGGTATTTCAAGCGAGACATCCGGAAATAAAGTTATCCGTATTTACATTGATGTTCGAAAAGTCTACGGAAGAACAAGCTTTTGTGACTTCTATTCGTCGAGAAAAGAAAGCTTTCGATCATCTTATAAAAGAGAAATCAGTAATTAAACTCAGTTGTTGTAGATAATAATCAAAAATATAAGATTAATTTTGAGTTTTAAAAAAATATATATATAAATTATTTAAATAATGCAATTTTTAATTTCTATTTAAAGAAGTATTACTTTTTGCAAAATTGAATTTCCTGTAAAAAATCATTTGATTTAATAACCAAAGCTCGACTTAAACTACTATTTTCTATATTTATATGGAATTTAAAATTAACCGTTTTAAAAGTGGATTCGATATTTTTACTTTTCTTTTTTAAGACTATGGCTGTACCGATCGATCAAGATGGTAAATCAGACGATTGTGCAGAATTAACGCGCGATGTAGGAAAATCGGTATACGAGAGCAGTCAGAATACGAGAATTGGTGGAATTGCCGCTAACAAACAGTCGAATCCGATTGTAATAGTCGATATGCGAGAATTTAGATCTGAGTTACCGGTACTTTTACATAGACGTGGAATCGATATAGAGCCTGTTACATTATTGGTAACTGCTTTGCTATATAATTACTATTATCATTACATAGATCGTATTTCACTAGTGCGACTTGAATCCTGAGATAAGAAAACTCGTCTATGGCCAAAAAAAAAAAAAAAAAAGTAATTTATCGGACACTAATAAATAGTCGTGACAAATTTCGGCGGTATAAACATAAAAGGACTCGTCCCAAGTTGAGATACGCCGCCTCTGAGAAGGTGGAGAGCCTTTCAAATAGTAGTAACAAATTCGATCATTCAAGCGATTCTTCCTCCAAAAGGCTAACAAATAGATAAGAAATTAAAATAGTTTATTATTAATTAAGTACGAGATAATTTCTTGGTATGAGAATGAATTTTAAAATTCGAACTATAAATATATTTAAAAAGAACGTGCGCAAAAATTGCTGATTAATCGATTAAATAAAAGAGCATCTTAATTTTATTTGTAGGTATGTATTTGTGACGAAATTTGTTTTATTTAGGTAAAATCAAGATCGCTTATATTTTAGTTTAGTATTATTTTTATATTTACTTCACTATTAAGAAGAATAAAAGTATATTTCTCTCAATTTTAACGTGATAAAAAGAACGTAGAAAATCATTTGTGACGGGAAAATATGATTTCCTTATAGTTAACGTATACAGTAAAGTAATAAGAAACTAGAAATTTTGTAATCAATAACGTCAATTTTAAAAAAAAAAAAAAACATGCATACTTATTACCGTTTAAAATTAAATGTACAATGAAATGATATTTTCAGTGTTATTCTAAGGATTTATCGATGAAATTTGTCAATTCGGAGAGAAACAATAAATGTCGAGTACTCAACTTATTTACTTTTCGTGTCGGGAAAACTCACGCATCAGACCGATATAGTATGTAGCCGCGTAAATGACTTTGTCATTTGCCGATTACGAATCGGCTACATTACAATGTTTGTCTATTAGCGAACAGCATAGCATATGCGAAGTCGTTTGATTATATCGTCGTAGTCACATCTATGGTCTTCAACAATACCCCATTCTTTTAAATTAGCCTTACACCGTGTCACCCGGGTTCTGAATAGGTTCCAGACCGGCGAATCTTCCGCCGTAATTCATGACGTCAGATTCTCTTGAAGACTCCGAGCTGCGGTCTTCCATAATTGCTCTTCTCTCATAGATCCTGGTTATTCCATCGGTACCAGATGTTGTATTCAGGATACTTTTCTTTGCTTTTAGTTTAATAATGTTTAATTCGACCGTATTTATGCTTTTTGTGTCGTATGTTTTAAGGACTGATACCTACATCTATGCGCAATAATCGAAGAATTTGTAACGTATTCTTTTACGATGCCACCGACGAGTGAAAAAACGAAGGTAATCCGTGCGTTGTTTTAATGCGAGTTTAGTACGGCTTATTTAAGACGACGCTAAAATGACGATTTTGAAGTCGCTGGAGTTTTTTAAAATTAGTGCGGCTGATCAAACACCAAACTGAAGCAGCGTATAATAATAACATGTTACTGTTCTATATATCGTAAATTGATACTGTTAGCGGTTGAACACATCTTACGTTGAGTTTTATAAATGCGTCGATTTTAAATAAGTGACCTCATTTTTCAAGTTAATGACGGTTGTTTTCGGTTCTATTAATAATAGACACGACGTCACTTCCGAAAAATTTGCCATTCGTTCGAATAAATTAGCGGATATTTTTAACTTATTTAATTGACGATCTCGTTATTTGAAAAATAGATCTTTTACGATTTTTATTTTTTACAGATAAATAAATCTTATATTACGTTTTGTCTACTTTTACGCAGGTAGGCGATTATATATTGACTCCGGATATTTGCGTCGAACGAAAAAGCGTCAATGACTTAATCGGATCGCTTAATTGCGGTCGTTTATATCAGCAAGCTCAATCGATGACGCGTCATTATGCTAAACCAATTTTGTTGATTGAATTCGATCCTGGAAAAGCTTTCGGATTCGGCGTAAGTAGTATACCGATCAGAGTCGGTAATATAATATGGAGTAATTGAACAGTTTATCGAAAATTAAACACGAATAAAACAAAGTGTATACATTTTTAAAATTAAAACATCTAAAATAATGTTACAGAATAGACGAATTAAATTTATTACGTTCGATAAAAATGTAAAATTCTACAACTATATATGTGTCGATAAAATTGTGCAGTTTAATAATATAATAATTGTAAAATTCTTGGATAAAATACGATTATTTTACCAAATATTAATCATAAATAAATCTTTCATTAAATCATTAAAATACAGTCGAGATAATTTATAAATAAATCGTGCGCCGAAACTCACGCCTTATCGCGATAAGATTTTTTTTTTGAATTTTTCGTATATGCGCTATTGTTTAGAAAAACAATAAGCGCGTTTGCTGAATGAGCATAGCTTATCGAGGATGTAAGGAGAAGCGTTCTAACGAGCGCACTCCCGATAACAATGTACATCTTAAGCATTCAACATATATCGAGGCCAGTTTTAATCTTCTATTACCTGGTAATTGACGTTCTGCCAAGGCCGATATAGGGATATTATTATTGCAGGCTAGCTTGTTGTGGAATTTTGTGTATCTAGTCTTCATAACCTCTGCTATTATTGATACGTTCATATATCGATGGATGATTTTATTTGATACGAACCACGGAGCGTTAATTATCTTCCTTAAGATTTTCGACTGCGTGTATTGTATGCGCTTCATATTTGATGGTTTGCACGAACCCCATAATTCTGATCTATACAACCAAATTGATTTTAATAAAATACTATATAGAAGGACTTTGTTTTTGATATTTAATTTGGATCGTTGATCAAACAGTCGCATCAGTACTGTATATCTTCTGCGTAACTCTTGATTCTTAACAGTTAAATGGTATCTCCTTGACAAACGGCTATCGAAATAAACGCCAAGATGGCGGAATAACTGCCTTATTAATATATATCGGACTGCACGCGTTTCTCTTCTGAGTGTGAATGTAACATGATAACATTTACTGACGTTTAAATAAATTCGCTATTTCGTAAACCATGGTTCAAGTTGGTTAACATGTTGCTCTAAGACTGCGGATGCTTGAACAGGATGTCCATGTTTTGACAGTATTGTAATATCGGCTGCAAATGTACACATTAATGTGTCAGGATTACGGGGTATATCTGCTGCGTAGACTAAATACAGTGCTGGTCCAAGTATACTGCTCTGAGGCACCGCGAAACCAACATTTTATTGGGTGGAGAAAACGTCTTCTTTGACACAGAAATATCGTTCGGATACATAAGACTTAAGTAATAAATAAAGGCTATAAAAACGTTTTTAACTTAAATAGAAGCCCTTCATGCCACGTCAAATGCTTGAGAAACGTCCAGAAATATACAAGTAAAGCACTGCTTCTTCTTGAAAGTGGATGATATCATATCAACAACACTGATAAACAGTAAAGTGATCATTTTGGAAACCGAACTTGCGACCGGTGACGACATTATGTTCACGTAGTATCGCATAAAGGCGTTTTATTAATTTCTCTAATACCTTTCCTAAATAAGCAGTTAACTGATTGGCCGGTACGATGATGCTTCCAGACAAGATTTATTAGGTTTAAGTACCATTTTAATGATCGAAAATTTTCATTCAAGCGGAAATTACATTTCTCTTAATGTCGAGATATATATATACACATATATATATATATATATATATATATATATATATATATATATATATATATATATAGATGTGTGTATGTGTGTGTGTGTAGGAGATTAGCACGTTTTGGTAGATTTTTAAGAATTTCAGAAGTGATGTATCAAACCCTGGAGCTTTTTTAGTTTTCAAGCGTTGTATTGTGTATTTTACATCAGCTGGACTAAATGATGAGATAGGTGGTGATAATTGGAGTGGTGCATTCAGCTCCTGTGAAATGTGCATAGCATGTTGATTATCAATATTGTCCTAATGAGGAGTAAATACTTGAGAAAGACATATTACAAAAGTTGCAGATTTCTCTTCAGGCGATTTAGTCCAAGAACCATTATCTAACTGCAATGGATGAGAATCTTCTTGATAATTAAGCATACTTCTTGCAACTCGCAATAAACTTTTATTTGTTGCTGATAAGGATGCAGTGTAGTTACTGTTCATTCCTGAGATTACGGAGCTGCATTTTAAGTATGAAACATAGTTTGTTATACTGGTGTTTAGAAGATGGATATCTAGTTCGATGCCATCTGGCATTAGAAATTCGCAACTGTTATAACACAGGAGAAAAATAAAAATAAAAAACCCTCAAACAAAGTAAACGTAATATTAGATAAGGTTTTTTATAAGAATATATACAATATTATATATATACACACTTGCGTAGGGTAACTATTATTTAAGTAAAGATGTGTCCAGTACCGATATGGTTCACAAACTGCAATTGTTAACGTTATATTTTCCAAAGCTACGAATACTTTGGTCATCATCGCCTCATTATTCGGCTCAACTGTTTCACGAAATGAAGGTAAAACTTTATTATTTATTATTTAACCGTAATTACATTACGCGTGTTACGCGGGTTTTTTCTACCTGTAAGACTATTTTTAACATTTGCATTTCTCGTGGGTTTTTTTTTAAATAACGATAATATTTATAGATTTAATTAAATAATAATAACGTATATACCAATACAGTTACTTTCTTATATACGCTTCTAAAGTTTATTACACCTATTTGGATTTGTTTATTTCGGGATGCATTTGTGTCCTCTTTTTTCGTTATTATCAACTAATAATTAAATTAGTGCGCTCAACTGTATCGTCCATTCTTCATCTTGAAAATATTTACATCTATTTCCAGACATAGCGATATTTCTAGAAATCCTCGTTTATAGAAATATGAGTTAGTACGTGCAGTACCACGTTGGTTAGGCTGTAAAGGCGTCCCCATTAAAAAAAAAAAAATCAAAAAACTAGTAACAAAAATAAGTACGTTTAAAACGCTGGATATCTTAGCGTCGGTATTTATATTAACTAGCATGCTATGGCTCAGCTTCGACCGAAATTAGAATGTGACCGACTTTTGAAACTAGGCTTACTTATGCACGTTCTTTAGCCGACAAATAATTTTTGCTGTTACCCGACTCTTACCGCGAGAAGACAACGTAACTTGAACAGGTTTGTTTTTTTTTTTGTATTTTAAAAGTTAAGATATGAAAATTACAATACTTCCGGGAAAATGATGATATAAATGTGTCCATTTGGTTGCAGAGTGATAAAATATATTGACTCTCTACATCATCAATTCTAGAAACTGCTACATATAATTGACCACGCGAAAAACATTCTGATCTCAAATGAATATCAGTTCGCTTTCTAGTCATGTGCTTTATTGATTGTAGTGGCAAAAGAAAGTTTTGTAGGTAATTGTAGTATTTTAAATTGAAACGGCAAATCAGATGGAATCAGTGGGATACTACGAGGTATCAGTCTCTCCTGCAGATTGGCCGGTTAAAATAATCGCTTCAATAATGCTATTACACATGTTTTTCACTTGCAATATTGTACCATTACATAACTTCGAAGAATTGAGGTTTCGCAGTAGTGTGATAGGCACTCCCGGTTTAAGGCGGATTTTGCGAGATGGAAGCCTTGCAGGATTGAGTGAATTTAAAAATTCTGTTACATAGCGAACGACATTTTCTGTATTAATAACAAAACCAAAATAGATTTGCATTTTGTTAATGTTATTAATTTCGAAAGCCGATGAACTCCGAGATGTTATTATCGATCTTCTGCAAAGCGACTCGTTCGATTTTTGTAATAAGTTGTTGATTTCTTGATAAATATGAAAAGTTAATTCATGGTAATATAGTGTCGATATTATTTTTATTATCTACTACAGAAATATAATAATTATTCATGATATACGTATATATATATATATATATATATATATATATATGTGTGTACAATAGGTTTTGTATTAAATATTTAATTAATCAATTAATTTATAATAATCGAAAAATAGTTTTTTATTTGAAAACTATTTTCTAATCAATTATTATAAATTAATATATTAATTGAATGTTTAATACAAAAACTGTTCTACAACGTTTGTTGTCATGCTCGCAATCGCCGTAAAATAATTACGCTAAAAATGATAATTAATCAATTAATGGACATTGAAACTATCCTACGTCCTTCTCCGTGATACTCGCAATCACGTGAAAAAGGTTTGATATAACGATTGATAGCATAGATTTAAAAAAAAAAACATGTACAAGAAAAAACCGCTTTATCTTTATATATATATATATATATATATATATATATATATATATATATATATATATATTACGTCGCTTTTCAGGAAGGTAAAGAACAGCCGAAAGTATCAACCGCGATGATAATCGGTCAAGAAGAAGGTAGTCACGACGATGGAAAATATAATTCCGCTATAAAGGTGAGACGACTCGAATATACCAATCGATAATTTAAACATAATTTTTCTGGAAAATTTGTATTTTATATACGCGTGACCAAAACATAAATCGCATTTGTATAAAAAAATTTTTTTTTTTTTTTTTTTTTGTTGGAAATAAACGAGTTAATGACTAAAAGCATCGATACTAGCTCTAACGACTGAAATAAGGGAGATTCGTAGCTTTTGCAAGAATTGCCAAAAACCCCGATTTTCCTAATATCGATTCTCGGCCTGTTGGACCAGATCAAAGTGTATAGTATCTGTTCTTATCAGCTAATATCTAATACACCTTAAACCTAATCTGTGTCGGGCAAAATCAAAAGTGCATTATCTGTTATTATGAGCTTAACATTTGATACATCTCAAATCTAACCTAGTAACCAAGTCAAATGTAAATGTAAAAACGCGTATATTTGGCATTATATTAAAAAGTTATAATAATATTTAATAAATGTGCCGGAACAAATGCCCTCTCCATTTATGAAAGTAACTAATAATATAAACTGGTAAATAATAAATATAGAAGATAAGAATAGTATTGATGGTCAGACAAAAAACCATCACAAATGAAAAGCGGTAATTTAAAAAATAATAAATATAAGTTTAATTATATAACGAATACGTAATATCATTTATAAGTAATGGAAACGAAAGCAAACATATTATAACGCTATGAGAATAATACATTATGTTTAATGCGTCAATACTTATACTTAATATAATACTTAGTTCACTGGAATCGTAATTTCCTATTGCTGGAAGTAAATTATTACGGTGCACACTACAACTGAGAAAAAATTTTTGGGATAGTTTGAGGATATAGTCTTTTACATATGGTATCTGCAGAGCACTATGCATATATGAAATTTTAGTGTATACGGGGACATTGAGGATACATCTAAGACATCGATTTTGGACTAATTGCAGTCTATTAAAACTAGCATTTGAGATTGAAGACCAAACTGGACAAGAATATGTTAAAATAGGCCTAATGATTGACTTGTAGATTATTAATTTGTTATTAATATTTAAGCGAAATTTACGTTTGAAAATGGGACAAATTGAACAGATTGCTCTGTTTGTCTTCAATGATGCATGGTCAATATGCTTAGAAAACGTTAGTCTCTTGTCTAAAATGAAACCAAGATAGCGTATCTGGTCAGACCATTCTATATCAACGCCACTGACATGAAGTCTGGTCAGTAAAAACGGTCTTCGACGAGTGAAGAAAATTGCTTTCGTTTTGGAAGGATTAAGAGCAATTTGCCATTTAGAAAATCGCTTCGGCGGCATATATACTAACCAAGTCAAACTGCAATAACGTGGTTACTAGTAAAATACACCACAAAAGAAATCACTACTACTATCTCGTAAACGAAAATAAAATACGACAAAAAATTATATTTAAATTATTTTAAAATTTTCGTAATTAATTATAATAATTTTTGATCTAATTCGTTATTAAATTTGTTTAAAATTAATTTGAAAAATAAAAAATATTCAATTCATCATTGATACTCTTTAAATTAGATTTTCTCTCGCGTAATAAAATATCGTATTTTTCAGTTGCGGTTAAATGCACCAGTCAAAATTCCTGTCATGTATTATAAGTAAATAAATCTCTCTCCCGACTAATCTGAAATATTTGCTTACCTCATAGAACACTACCGTATACATAATCATATTCAATTACATATCAGCCTGTCGTGTAAATATTTAATAAGGCATATATTTCTTATAGCCAAAAAAAAAAAAATAATGTTTTATACTGTACTTTTGTGAATAAATTATCCGAATAACTGAAAAATCTTGGATTTTACAGGATTTTTTAAGCAAATTGCCTGGAATTACAACGCAGAATATTTATTGCGTCCTTAATAAATGTAAATCGCTTCAGCATCTATCAAAATTGTCACAAGTAAGCATAATATTAGCGATACATTATCATTACTTAACGTTAATTCCAATTTACTTTTGTTCTGTAATTTCAAAGTACTAAAATAAGTAAAATATGTATATATATATATATATATATATATATATATATATATATATATATATATGTATGTATGCGTGTGTGAGTGTATATAGGTACACAGATAAGTATATGCTGTTGTGTAGTAGATGTTCCAATAGGACAACATAGATTACTGTCTTGTATGATTTTATCGGCATTTAATTTTATAACATGAACGTTTGTATAAATATAATTTATCATCGCATTACCGCATAATGCCGTTCGGGAATTTAATTTTTCAAATACAATATTAAATATATAATTAAATACATGTTGTATTAATATTTTTTATTAATTACGTCGTTTGTCGATTTATATAAATTTTAAACGTAAAGAATTCTAATCAACATACCTGACTATTTACCATGCTGTTCAACACAACATACGCTCGGGTATGTTTATTCGAATTTTACGATCAAAGTTTATATAAACCAATAATGTGACGCGGTTAATTTAAAATATATATATATTATAATAATAATTGATTTGAATTGCCAAAGATGACTTACCATGGAGACAAGTTCCAGTTGTGCATCATATTCCGTGTTCGTGTGAGAACATTGGTCAAGCAGACAGTGGATGTTCGTATTAAGGAGCATATAGCAGATGTAAAGTACCTTAGAACTAAAAAGTCTGCTGTGGCTGATCACATTTGTAAACCGGGTCGTATAATCAAGTTCAATGACACATCTCCCAGGGTGAATAAATATCACGCAAGGTTGGCACGAGAAGCTGTTGAAATTAGTAAATATCGAGATAATTTCAATAGAGACGATGACGTTCGCTTGAGTGATATTTGGAATACTATCCTAGATCAAATTAGGAAAAAAACGACAAGAAAAAGGGAAAAAAACATGAAAAATGCAAATCGCCCAGAGCTGGACGCGGTCCTCTAACAACCAATCGAATTCATGATATTGTCAGTAGTGGGAGTAATAGTTACAGGTGTTGCCTAAGAAACAGCACGGTCGCTCAAAAGTGTACATGCGTTCGTTCGATAGCTCAGTCAGTGCCTCGATAATGAACTGTCCGAAATGTGTTTTTTTTTATAAAGTAGTGACGTGTAACCGAAAGTTTTTTTTTAATTTTAAAATTAATCATCATACTGCGAAAGAACAAACTCGCTTCGATCGTACGTGCTTAATATGGTTTTACAAAAAATTAAATACAATAATACTGGTTAAATAAAGTGTATGTAATTAATTTACAACTCGTTTAGTACTGTCTGTGGAAATTGTATTTCGTTTAAGCTAGTAAAATTAGTATTTTAAAATTCATGCCGTTAATATTGTTTAAATTCCAGAGTGAACTGGAGGATATTTTACAAAGTTCGACGAATGCTGAAAATTTGTATAATTGTTTACACGCGAATTATAAATCAATGGAAACCCAAAGTTCTACAGTTACGAATAAACCGAAATTTAATTATCGCGCGAAAAAGAAAAAGAACGCCTAATTTATACATATTTATATATATATATATATATATATATATATATATATATATATATATATATATATAATCAAGTAGCATCTCTTGCCAAGAAAGCTACTCATCAATAATGGTAACGGTCACTCATTTATAGTCTTCTTCCCTTGCTGCATTGATTACATTGTATGTTTTCATTATACCTTTATATTTATTGTTGTAAGCAACAATTTGTCCTCGAGGTAAAATATACGCTGAAAACTTCGTATATTTTAAAATAATGAAATTATTAATACGAATCACTGATTATTTAATAAATTTTGAACAAAACTTTTTAGTAATAATTACGTCGCAATGCGGCTTATTAAAATTAAATGAAAAATTAATTACATAACTTATCTAGACGATTAAGTTGTTTTAAAAAAAAAAAAAAAAAAAAAACAATTATATTGAAAATATTAATTATATTTATTTCAAATTTACCTACCACCACGTACAGCAGTTGACGAGACAAAACCACTTCATTTCGTCTTCCAGGTATAGTTGGAATATGCACTGTAATTGATAATTCATTAAGAAGATATTTACAGCCAAATGTTTTTAGGTGTTTGACCAAAATTCTAATCGCCATAATTTGTTTAAATTAAAAGAGAGTTGTATTTGGTGATATGGTGTATTGGATATTTGATAGCGTTTAGTACTCCTTGAGCGTGATCGGAGTACACGACATGGAGTATGTATGTTAGTTTTCTTTTAAGTGAGTTCCCTGGAGACATAAGATGGGTAGGATTGTAAATTCAGATCAGATAGCATACCTTTTAATAATGAGTATACACAGCAAATTATAATCCCATGTAAGAATAGATTATGGAAAGAGTAATGTTTTGTTTTCTAGTTTCCAATTTCAGCTTGTTTAGAATTTTTGTAAATTTGATGTTGGTGCTGTGATCCTGTACCAGTGAATAATTGTCTTCTAACATACGTATTAAACCACTCATGTTGTCTGTGAAGCCTTTTGCTGTGGATATTATGTCAGTATACACATGTCGATAAAAAGTGAATAGTTGCTTAATGAAGCTTACCGTGTGTTGTGAAGTTATACTGCAGTGGCTAGAAGATTTCTTTTAATGACGGTTTCTTTTTTGATCCTTTTGTCGAACATTTATATTCTGAATCTGAGTGGGAACTTACATCAGATTTTATCGCATCATTTTCTATTGAAGTAATGTTTTGGTGGCAAATTACATGTTCTCTGTACAAGGTACACCCTCGATTGTATCTTGTTTTATGTTTTTCATTGTTTTTTTTTTAATGTTTGGGGAGAGTGATAAATCAGGATCTGTAAGTTATCCGCAGAGCTGAAACTTGACAAGGTGGTGTCAGAATGTGATCTTTTACAACAAAAATCTGTACTGGACCTATAGTTAAGTCTATTTGGTTGTTAATTACATTATTATTTGCATTAGAGCTGGATAGAGTGATATTCAGTTTGGTTTTCACGATGATGAAAATTTCGGGCACATCATATAATGTCGATGCGATTACTATCCAGTGGACGTCGACATCTGTTCAACAGGACAGTCCTCGGCTTTATGGCCTCGTCTGGAACATTTGAAACAGGTCATCTTGTCAAACGTAATATTACAAGATGAATTTTATTATTTAGTATCTTCTAATAGTAATTATTGTTTTATTCGATCATAGTCGCGATTTTAATTGCGAAACAATACTCAGACGTTTCATCTCATTTTGTTTTATTTCGTTCCATTAAAACGCTATAGTGTACTTTTATCCTTTTACATTTGCTGATCCATAATCTGTAAATTTTCACTTTCCTTCTACGCGCATGTTAAGGCCTTATCTCGCATCTACCTTTTTTGTTACATCATTTCCATTCAAAACGTTTTCAAATAAATCATCGGTAATACGCGCGATAATAATATTCCTACTTGCGTTCTTTATTTTACATTTCAAAGTATCATAATACTTCTAATTATTGCGTAACAAGAAAAAAAATTCTCATTTACCATATTCGAAATTTATTTTGTATATCAAAAATCTATTTTGTAC
Source organism: Coronaproctus castanopsis (assembly GCA_032883995.1). Taxonomy (NCBI): domain Eukaryota; kingdom Metazoa; phylum Arthropoda; class Insecta; order Hemiptera; family Monophlebidae; genus Coronaproctus; species Coronaproctus castanopsis. Next base: position 60,920,313 of record CM065054.1, read on the forward strand.
TTTTCACTCTAAACTTAACTCTACGCGTATCTTACAAAAAAAAAAAAAAACGATTTAAACATTTTAACAAAATAATAACAACTGATTAGGCATATAGCCTATTGAAAATAATTAATTGTGCGTTTAATAAATCGTTTATTCGTTTATGTTTATTATTATCGCAATACAGTATTTATAAAATGCATTTTTACATTATATATGTTACATCAGTGTTATGTTTCATAATGAATAGAAACATAAGAAATTATACTTGTTATATGTAGTTTTTTGTTGTTTTTTTTTAAATTTAATTTGATCTACCTCTGAAAAAATTAACGTTCAAACTATATACGAAATTTGAAGTAAGTAAATGAACGGATAAATAAATAAATAAATATATATATATATGTATATATATGAATTTTGCAATAAAATTTATAGTATATATTATCACATTTGTAGAAAAAATATTTTACCTTAAGCACTTCAGTCACGCATTATCAATTTTTAATGGAAAATTATAAATTGCGGTGTATGTAGTAATTAAAGGACTCTTAAATTAAATACCACCGTACTTCGACAGGTACTTCAGTTTTCGAGACGCAAAGTGCTTCTTGTAGAATGCAAAATGACTCACAGAGATGAAAATAATGTTTTGTTTACAATGTCGCTTTTTAGATTTTCGTGATAATTTTTATATAAAAATTATTAGAATTGAGACATTCTATTTTATGTAAAACAGAAAATGTTGGTAGCGTTAAAAGTTCGTCTATAGGAAACATCGCTATGACTGAAAGGGTTATCTATTTTATTATCTGCGTTGTCTTTGTAACTTTTATATATATATATATAAGGTATTTAAAAAAAATAATCTTATCAGGTACTGACACAAATTTATGTAATCGACCAGATGTTGTCACTTGAGAACGCACCTGATCTATGCCCATTAGTAAGGTCTCAATTTAGGTTATACCCAATCCATCATCATTCTTCTTTTCGATCTTTTAATCATTACTGTTTTCTTAAATAAACTGTCTGTTAAATGAAAACATCTGTTTCATTATTAGAAAAATAATGACTATTCGTAAAGTTTTATTTTAATAATGAACAATGCGTTACATTGTGTTACATTAATTATATACATAAAAAACACCACGTAATTATTATTTATAGCTTATATGACAGTTGATAATCGACATGCGGTGTATCCATCTTACAGAACTGCACATATCGGTAATATATAAGATTAAGTATATCTTAATCTAACATGTGCGCTTTTAAATATAATCATTTAGATAATGCGGACGACGAACGATTCTTCCACTTCTAGTTGAGGTTTTACTATGATTACTATTTACATTATTCGAGTTATCATTAAATTCATAAATATTATTATTATCGCTAGTACATCTTTGATAGGAAATTCTATATCAAACGTACCTACGGTTGATTTTTTTATAATCTAAAAATGATTTTCTTCTTCTTTTTTGATTTGTGACCGTACCGTATCCTGCTATTTAGGCCAGAGGCACGGAAGGAAAGGTGTTAAGAACTAGATTAGAGGAAGGATGTTTGTGATTTTGAGGAAGAGGAGAAGTTTAGTTTCGGCGGATGAAGTACGTTGTAATATGTTGGGAAGGTTTAGAGGAAGGCCAGCAAGCTGACGTTGAAAGGTATATGCTGGACAGGAAACTAGGATGTGAGTGATGGTAAGAGGAGTATTGCATGCAGGACAGGTAGGCCGATTTTCCCTGGTGAACCGGAACTGGTGCGTAAGACGTGTGTATCTGGACCGAACACGAAAGTGGACCACATCTTTCCATCTGGATGTTGACATCGGGTTTGCGATGCTACGATCGTAATAAGGAAGGATGGAGAATCGTTCCATTGCTATCGACTTCATCTTGTTCCAGATATGAATCGTCATATCTTTACATGTTGGTATGACCGGAACTGGCGTTATATTACATTAATCTGCTGCCGCTGTGTCAGCTTCATTGTTTGCGCCAATATTGCGATGTCCGGATATCCACGCAAGTACAATTTGTCGCTTATAGATAAACGATTTTTCTAGTATAGTTTTCGGGAACGGATGCTGATGTTCGTGTCTATTCTGTATGTTTCTAACTGAACTGAGAGAATCTGTACAAATTAATATGTCATGCTTTAGCTCCGATTCTGCAATAACAATTGCGTAGGAGATATTATGTAACTCTGACGACAATACAGAGAATGTAGATGATAGTGTATATCGGATTGTCCCATGTTTGTATATGACGGCGCAACCAGTGGAGTTTCCTTTTTTGGCTCCATCCGTGTATAGTACTTCATGGCCACTATATATTTTTAGTAGATTTTGGAACGAGGCCTCGATAATGGATTGTGGCAATGAGAGGCAGTTGAGGAGAGACGTGTTAAAGATTATGGGAATGGAAATCGAAGGAGGAATAGACAGATGGTTGGCTTTGCAGAGTGGAGGCAGGTTGATGTCAAGATTATGGAGGATGTTTGTAATTTTATTGTGAACAGGTAAGTTTGAATAAGGAGTGGTTTGATGATTGTGGTGATACGCTGCATTATCAGGAAGATCAGGGGTTGAGAGTGAGTAAAGGTGGAATTTGAGTAGGATGTAGGAACGATGAAGATCGGTGGGAAGTTCTCCAGAATCATATAGCAAATGGTTTACTGGTGTTGATCTCATTGCATCAAGTGTTAGGCGTAGTGCAGAGTGGTGTACTGAGTTTAGTCGTTTCAGAACTGTTGGTGTAGCGGACGCGTAGGCAGGAAAACCATAGTCACATTTTGCTTTTATTAAGGCTTTGTATATTCGGAGAAGAGAAATTTTGTCCGCATCATAGGTGGTATGTGACAACTTTTTCATCAGATTTAGTCTTTGCATACAAGCCGCTCGGAGTTAATTTATGTGATCCAACCATGTTAACCTTCTGTCAAATACCAGGCCAAGGTATCTAATTCGGGAAACAGTTTATATAGCCTCAGATCCCAAGGTGATGGCCACCTGGTGCTGGCAGTGACGAATTCTACAGAAGTGTATTGTTTTAGTTTTTTGTCAGGTGAGAAAGAAAGACCGCTGTTTGCGGACCATTGAGTAAGCTTGTGTGTAGCTTCTTGAAGCATGGTTTCACCACTTGACAACGGACAAAAATTACCAAGTCATCAGCGAAGAGTGCACTTCGGATCATTGGATTTATTTCCGCCAGCATTGAGTTGATAGCAATAATAAAGAGCGTCGGACTTAAAACTGAACCCTATGGTACATCATTTTTTAATTCAAAAGGCTTTGAGCTAATGTCACCAAGTACGACCTGAAACTTACGCTGATCCAAGAATCCCCTAATGAATGCCAATAATCGACCATCAATATTCCATCGGTGTAGTTGTTCGAGGATTCTGTAATGTAGGACTGTATCAAAGGCCTTGGTAAAGTCGAAGAAAACGGCGAGCAGATGTTGGTGCATGATGAAGGCTTCTAAAATATTACTTTGAAGGTAATAAAGAAGATCAGTTGTGGATCTTTTAGAGCGAAATCCGCACTGTTTGTTTGATAGAAAATTCTTGTTGTTCAATATCCGTAGGAGACGACGGTTGACTATTTTTTCCATGACCTTGCCGAGAACTGATGTGAGGGCAATAGGTCTGTAACTGTCTAGTTCCGCTGGATTTTTATTCTTTTTTAAGATCGGAATGATCTCTCAGCCAGACGCCAGGAGGTGTGGAAAAGAACAGGATGTCCAGAGTTGATTAAATATATTTAATAGATGAGTTATAATACTTTGGGGGGCATTTTTGAGCATATTGGCGTGAAACTTATCGTGTCCAGCGGCAGAGGAGTTTATCGGACGGACGCTCGAATTAAGTTCTTCGAGTGTTAATAATTTATTGAGTTGCTTTATGGGTCGTCAATTTTTGAATTGTTAGAAATGATAATAGAAGGTAAGAGATGCCTGATATTTTTTTCCATCGAGTTGATCTTACTCCATACTATTGAGGGTGGTGTTTTGAACGTAATTGTGGATGAAAATTGCTGCCAGGAGTCCTTTTTTGCTTGTTTTAGAATATATCTGGCTTTTGCATGGAGTTTGCGGTAGGTAATGTGATTCTCCTGATTGGGATGTGATTTTAATTTCTTAAGGGCCTTACGTCTATTTTTTATAGCAGTTGCGCAGGTTTCAGTCCACCATGGTACACATTTCCGCCCGAGATGATTACTAGAACTCTGGGTGGTGCACTGTTCTGTAAGATCTACTAACTGAGCAGTAAAGGACTGTAAGTCGGGTGCGAACGTTGCAGAATCAACGTTGGCGCACAGCTGCGTATACTTGTTCCAATTTGTTTTTCTGTAATTACGGTCAAATTTGGCTTTGGCTGTATGTCTTAGATGTTTTATTAGTCCCGTTATTACGATTGGTAAGTGCTCACTACCAGCCAAGTCAGAGTGATAATAAACTCGTGTAAAGTTAGCTAAAGATGGTGAAGCAAGGATTAAATCCAATGTGGACCATGATTTATAGCTGAAATTATAATGCGTGGGTTCAGTATTTAGAAGTATAAGATTATAGTTATCGATGATTCCTTCTAGTAGTTTACCTCTTGCATTTGTATACCTCCCACCCCATGGTGGACTGTGAGCATTGAAGTCGCCAACCAGAAGTATAGGCGAAGGGAGCTTTTTAATAAGTTGGTTTAACTCATTCTGAGCTATGTTTTCTGTGAGGTATATGCAACAGACAGTGATTTCATACTTAAGATGCGCAAGGATGGCTAAAATTTGCAAATTTGTTTGTAAATGAAGCTGTTGAAAGATTATGTTTGGTAGTGTGTATGGAGACCGTTACAATTCCAAGAAATAATATCAGATTGTTGAAACATGGTAGCTTAATTAGGAATGCGATTGAGGTGAGTGGTTAGGCTATTTATAATTTTTGTGAATTTAATTTTTGTCCGTCTGTCTGTAGTTAATGGACGGCACTCTCTCGTTAGCGCAATCAAGCCCGTTATGTCTAGTGTATAGTCATTGGTTATGGATACTGGATCGCTTTGTGGATTCCGGTACATATCGAAGAAGAGTGAAAAATTTGATAAAGACAGGACCGTGCTCGGGTTTAATAAGAAGTATGATACTAGTGGTTGTAGAATTTTTTTGAAGGACCAGGATCCTCCATTATAGCATCTTCATCCGATGATGTTTGGGTGACAGATTCCGTGTTGTTTTTTTTTAGTCGTTTCTTCATCTTGATATCACTTTTAGGTATAGGAGAGTGGGAGGATGGATTGGATGATATTGAGGAAAGAGGCCTTTTGCTGATGTCAGGAGGAGGTTTGAAAATAGGAGTATCGGTCACTTGAGGTATTTTTACTTGTGAAGTGGTGTTAGGAAGTGGAGGAAAGTCGTCTGGAATTTGTTTAGTAGAATACGGAGAAGAATTTAAAGGGGCTGAAAGGAGGGGTGGGCTTCAAGTTCCGTATAATCGGGATCTGAGGCTTTGAATTCTGGATGATTGGAACTTAGGGTTGCTTCACAGTGGTCTGCTTTGTGCCCGGTAGAGTTGCATTTGAAGCAGACTAGATCATCCGCTGAGATAAAAATGCGATAACTTTTATCAGAAGTGTCTAACATGAAAGAACTTGCTAATTTTAATTCCTCATAGTTCGAAATATACACTTGACAACGCCAACTAATTATGCGTCCAAACTCCTCGTCTAACGGTTTGATTCGAAGTAAGGAAATGTTAGACGCTAACTTCATTTTTAAGTTTAAGACGAGATGATGTTCCAATATTGTGTTCGTTATTACCGGGGATACGTTGGATAATGTTATCTTAGTCGATGGCGATTTTAATTTACGAGCTTTGATAAAGTGACCGTTGATTTCGAATCCACCATATTCCGTTATAAAGGTGTGTACTAAATGTACGTTTCTGAGGAATACAATAACGCGGTTTCCACTTACTCGTGAAGCCGCAATTATGTTTTTTCCCCTTGAACTAGATTTTTTAACGCCATTAAATAGTCAACGATTTTGTATTCTAGTATGTGATTAAAGACAATACCTTGATCTTCGGTAGAATGATCAAAATTTTGTACCGGTGTTAATTTTTTCTGTTGGAGTGTAGACGCATATGTAGTATTATTAATTAAAACATTGTTACCTGATAACGGATCTGCTGTAGTAACTTCGATCGGTATGTGCGATGTAGGTGAGGCGGAGGTAGGTTGATTAGTTGGATCGGCCATGCCGACCCCCGTAGCGTTAGTTAATTTCTCTATATAATAATATATAGAAAGAAACTCGATACGCGAACAGGAATATGTCGACATAATAAAGACCGAAAAAGTTTACGAACGATTTACCGATAAGATAAGACGGAACGCTTAATTAACGGAACGATTAACACACGACTTTCTTTTCTTAAATGTACACGATTACGCTTAATAATATTACCGAATACATTTTTAACAAAATACGAGCGAGGCTGATTAGCCAGCTTAACGATTAATTCCGGTTGTCATTTTTTGCTGGAATGATTTAAGTACATTATCACCAGGTTTTAAAGGACTTAAATTTATAACATTTCTGTTATAATATTCCGACATGTGCTTCAATTTCATTCTTTACTTTTAAAATATCTCAGGATTTAGTCATTTATTATGGATAAGCAATTTAGTACGTAATCTTCGATCGAATTACTGGGCTGGTGATAATTTTAAACTGTGAAACAGGAGTATTACGATATTCTAGAAGTCAGATTTATCTTCAAACGATTTTTTTAAATTAATAATTTAGCAGCCTGTACTCCTTTCTCTATCATCCCATTTGACTGAGAATATTTGGAACTTATAAAAGTATACTTAAAATTATAATCTTTAGCAAATACTTCGCAACTATTAAACGGAAATCTGATACGATTTTAAATGTTAAAAGTAGCAAAAACAATTTTTACATTTCCTCGATTCTTTTAGATTTTATTAAAATTATTTCAATCCATTTTGAAAAATGGTTCATTATTATTGATATACTTTATTATAAACTTCGCATAAATCAATACCTATTTTTGAGAAGACTCGCGATGAAATATCATGATTAAGTAACGTCTCTTTAGCATCCTGTCTTTGATAATTTTCACAAATTTTACAGTGTCTAATATAATCTATGTCTTTATTAATACGCGGCCAATATACAGTTCCACGAGTTCGATTCCTAGTTTTATCAATACCTACACGAGGTTCGTGTAACACGTTTAACATGTAATTACGTAGTTCATAAGGACCTATAATGTTATCGATAATAAATGATTATATAATAAATATCATTTCTTAATTTGTAATAAATTTTTACGTTATCCGAAATTTTATTTTTATTAAACCAATATATTTAATAATAATTTGCAAACTATTATCTATATTAACGGCATCCTGAAATTACTTTATTTTCACTCATAGGTAAGTTATCGTATATTCGACGCTATTATCATGTTCATCTTTAGATTTAGCACCAATTATTATATCATTAAAACATACATGAACGTCTTTTATATGTTGACGTATTTCTAAATTATGTTTTCGATACACTTCTGGTGCGCTTGAAATATCTCGAGGTAATCTATTAAATTTATAACGACCAACAGAAGTATTAAAAGTACATCGAAAGGAGCTTCGTCTAATTCTATTTGAAAAAAAAACACGATGACAGTTTAATGTCGCGAAGAAATTGCTACATTTCCTATTTCTCTGTTGTCGTGCATGGATAAAACTTTAAAGAATACGTTAAAATTTAGGTTAGAATGGTGGGCTAATAAATTTAATAAAACTTTAACTTTCCCAGTACGGTTTTAGAAAAGGATTATAGTACAGCAGATTCATTAAGCTCATTCGCTTTACATGTACAGACCTAACCAGAAATCGATATGTTCTTGCTGTTTATATCGATATGAAGTCTGCATACGATATGTTAATTTTTTAACGTTATATAATAAACCAGTAGGATTTGGTATTAATAAAAACATACGTTCCTGGTTATTTGAATACTTCAATGGGAGAAAATTAACAGTCAAATGTAAAGGGAAAAGTACTATTCGGTTTATTCGGGTAAATATTTAGCGCAAGAAAGTAGTTTGAGTCGATTTTTATACCTCCTACATACGAACGAAATAGAAAAAAAATTCAAAATAAATCTGTTAGTGTTTCGCCGATGACATAGCTATTTGTGTCACTTCAGCGGAAACTGCGGTTAATCAGAAGGCTCTTCTTGACCTAGATGAGATTCTACAAGACCTAGATCTGTCTATATAGACAAATCTAATGAAATATTGTTTACCAGAAAATTAAATCGCGTTTCCCCTTTACTTCGTCTAAAGAAAAAAAAAAAAACTTAAAAATTTGATAAGATAATTAAATACTTTGGTATTTGATAATTGTTACGGAATGCACAGTTGATATTGCAGAAATATGATAGAAGCTTAAATCTACTTCGAGCAATCGCACGTATTAAGTGGGGAGCACATCCATTAAACTACGGATTTATCAATCCCTCATCAGAACTCATGTTGACTATATAACACCCTTCATAAACCTTAACATAACACGGATGAAAAAATTACAAGTTGTGCAAAACAAGACCCTTTGAATATGCTTACGTAAAATATCCTATCTGCGTTAGAACGCAACATGAATGTTGAAAGGTCGAAACGTGTATAACGTAAACACTCGTTCCTCGTGTAATACTCCTATTCGCTATATAATTAGTACATTCCGTCGCTTCCTTCCAAAATTTTTTAGGTAATCCACTCTTAACCCTTTCAGTCACGATGTCCACTATATGGTACATGTAATTTTAATATTAGCAAAATTTTTTATCTTCTGGCTGACGTGAAATGTCTCAATTTTAAAAATATTTATATAAATACATGGAAAATTATCTACAGTTCACCTAAAACACGCTGTATAATAAACACGTGTATAAAATTTATAATTTTGTATCAAAATTTTATAATATATGACTGAAAGGGTTAAAATTTCACGCACCATATAGGAAACACCGCGACTGAAAGGGTTAATTAACATGAACCTTTTCACAGATAATCCCATTAAAACGTTCCGCAACACCATTCAGTTGAGGCTCGTATGCTGGAGTATAATTAACAGGAATACCTTTATTTCTACGATGCTTCAAAAAAACTTTATTACGATATTCTCCTCCTTGATCGTGTCGAATGTTACAAATCTCATTTAGCCAAGTAGAAATTCACTTTTCATGTTTTTGAAATTTTTCGAACATTTCATTGTTACTTTTCCAAAAATAGATCGCTTTAAAACCTGTATATAATCATCAATAAATACAAAACATCTAAACTCATGTCTAGATATTGGATTAAACGGACCACAAATATCCGTATGTATTATTTCTAGAGGACGAGAGCTGCGAGAATTCATAGTTGTATTATACAGAAAAACGTCACATTTGTCGTTACACGTGTCAATCCTCCAACTATTAAATCATCTAAAACATCCGTACTAATAATTTCTTTCGATATATTATAATTTAAACGAGCCTACCGATGCCTTGAATCTAAATATTTATCATCAGTAGATGGATAATTACCGTAATTCGATTCGTGTCGATTTAACAACGAAAATTTAATAAAATATAAACCATTTTTCCTATTTGCATAGATTTCATCGTTTTTGCAAATATCAATTTTTCCATTCTCGCCATTTATATATTAAAGCCTTTCATTTCAATTTGAGACATGGTTAGGACGTAAATTTTTAAAATATAAAACGTCACTAATTAACATTTGTTTCCCCGATTCGATACATTTAATATCTATGTCACCGTAATAAGAAACTAATTCTCTACCATTTTCGGCAGTATTAACAGATACATTATTATCTAAAATCCGAATATTATGTAAAACAATCTTTTACCATATGTTAATTTACAACCACTATCAACAATAAACGTTATACACTTATCATTATAACTCGGTATTACCTGCGTACACACAAAAAAAAAAAAAAAAAAAAAAAAACCCGATTATTCTTTATCTCGTCTTCACGAATACCTAATTACCACTAGTATTACCAATATTATTTCTACGATTAAACGACCTCGGCCGGTTGAAAAATTATTTCAATCATTGGCTGCATTATTAGAGTAACATTCTCGTCTGATATGCCCGTATGATCTCCGCAACCGTAGCGCTGAATATTCTTCCGATCGAACTGTTTTTGTTGATATTGATTACCATTGTAATGATCGTTTCGCCGCCGAAGATCATTTTCTCGTATACGAATTACCACGATATCCGTCTGGATATATATTTGTGTCTACTACCACGGCCATTACGCGTCACAATAAATGACGTATGCTCAGATTCATTCTGCGAGTCTTTGCAATATCTACCGTTTCTTCAATTGGTTCATTTCCAGTCATCTTAATTTGACGTAAAACGTGTTATTTCAGTTTCTAAATCATTATCAGGTTTTTAAATTCACCGTATTTTCTTTCTAATAACTAGAGCCCGGATTTTTCGACGGTAAAATTTTTTTTTGGCATTTATTATTAAAATTTCGGCATTATTCATCATTTATCAAAAAACTCATTTTTATTTATAAGAACTGCGTAATAGTAATTAAATAAAAAAAAAAAACAGCATTACATACGATGTATGAGATTATTTTAATATGTACATTAATAAAATATACTTCGTGTAACAATAAAATTACACAAGTTTAGAAATTATATTAAGTATAGGTATTTATTTATATAGGTAGATGTAGAGGGAATTATTTTAACAAAGTCGAATTATAAGATACAATAATGCGCCTTTCTAAATTATTTTCTGCGAACGAATGTATCCGATAAAATATTCTTAAGATAAGACAAACTTCTTTCTACATATACAGACACAATGGGTGCATAATATGCGCCGATGCATGGCCTTAGTGAACTGCAGCAATCCCCCTCTCCGTGTACTAAAAAATTACGAATATTTTGTAGTTGCTGGTATCCAGAGTTTTTTTTAATAAAACAGAATTCGTTTTTTTCCAGTAACACTTCTTCGTCCAGGAGAATACAGTTAATCTTTTCTAAAACCGTATTGATAATCTGTATCATACAGCGACATTCCTCTCTTTTCCAACTTAGTAATGCCTGCCTGCAAACACGAAGCAAATGCAAAACCGGCAGTTAAGTTCTTTGTTTCTTTAAGAAGGCTTTTCATCTGAAATCATAATTTTTAATACAAAAATTACGCATAGTTATTTACTGGAAAAAAGGAAATCAACAAATTTCGGCTATTCCCGGCTAATTTCCCGAGTGCGTACGAATGTTTTCCTTGTCTAACTGCCCTTCAACTATATTCCACTTCGTTATAATTTACATAGAAAAAATGTGTTTGTGTAAACACTTAATACTATTGTAAACTACTTCCGAAGTGAACGGTGGACGGAAAAAATTAATGTTAATGATAGTTTGTCTCCTTTACTCGCCCGTGAAATGCCTAAAAGTCTAATTTCGGAAAAGAAGGTAAAAAACGGTGTCGTTAAAATAGAAACATCGATGGAATGTTGATTACCGATAACCGAGTCATAAAAAACACAGCATCAGACAATGACAGACGATTTTACATAGAGTGATAAAAAATATGGAATATCGTTTCCTCATTCTTTTTTTTTTTAATAATTTTTTTTTTTAGATTTTTAGTTATTTTCCAAAAAGAAAAAAAAAGGTCAAAAAATTTACAAACTTAGAAAAATGCTTATTTTCGACATTATTCGGCAAAATAAAATTCGGTTTGCAGGGTCTGTATGTCTGAATTTGTGTTCGTTTGTCATCGGATTTGATTTATCGTGTAGCAAGATCATTATGCCGAGAAATCCGGGCTCTACTAATAACGATTGATTACATAAATTCGAATGTTAACCAACCACATATCATACGTAATTGTCAGTCTTTGACGTCTTCGAGCACATTATCAGCCGAATAGGCGACTATTATCGTTTAGCATAAAATATCTTCATCCGTTTTATCTGTTTTCTTCTCTATATAGCCATGTACAGCTGTGGATTTCAACGCCAGCTGCGCTCTAAATTTCCACGAAACTAAACGTAGAATTATTTCCGTTAAGAGGTAAAACATCGCGAATTAAAACGCGAACCGTGCAAGACAAATTTAATATACATTACTAAGTAACCACGAATTGCTACCACGATGAATAAAAAAAAAAGTTAGAAATGTGTATTATATAAGGTGAACACGTGCTTCATTAAAAAAAACTCTTAAAGTAACGTATTCGAACGATTTTAAAACGTAATAAGGTAAACAGTGTCGCCATTATTAATACATAAAATTATACGATTGGCTGCAGAGTTTGTTACACACACTGAACAGAACGCTTTCTATTTATTTTCAATTATACTTCAAAATAACTGACTGCGCCGTGTTTCGTTATTAGAAAAATAATGCCTATTAATGAAGTTTTATTTTAGTGCATTACATTAAATAATGAACAATACGTTACATCGAGTACATAAAAAACCGATTTTTAACTTACACCGTAGCAGATATGAGATGTACGATGATAACCGAAATGCAGTGTATCCATCTTACAGAACTGCACATATCGGTAATATAAGATTAAGCGCATCTTAATCGAACAATGTAACAACTGTAAGGAACGAATTAGGTCTTTTTAAAAACCTGTTGTTCGTTTTGTAAATTGTTCGTTTAGGTGATGCGTATTTTATTTTAAAAAATTTATTTTATATCGTAAAATGGCAAAATATTAACTTCAATATTTGATATCGAAAAGGATAAAGCGAACCGTCCTTTTTATTTTACAACTGGTACATCATAGCGATGAATGTTCAAGAATGCGTAATAAGCGGTCATTCAGTCGGACAATCGTTCTTCAACATCTATATATATATATATATATATATATTAATCCTCAGAATTCTACGAAGATAGCTAATGGTTCACATTTAGACACTCCTATGTCGGATGAAGAAATACAAAAACACTACGATGAGACTTTCTCGAAGACTCTTTTGTATAATGTGAAGATAAATATGATCAAATAGACGAAATGAACGATAATCCAGGCGATAATTTAAGCGGTAATGTGTACATAAGATTTAAAAGCGAAAAAAATGCGAAAAAACCTGTCAATAACATAAATAATCGTTGGTTTGCGGCCAATTTATGCAGAACTCAGTCTTGTTACAAATTTTAAGGATGCTGGTTGTTATCAATATGAAATGGGGAGATGTACTCGTAGTTTTTTTTTTGCGACTTCATGCATTTGAAGCCGATATCATCGAAATTAAGACGACACTTGTATAACGATCGAAAATATGGGGATATTCCTCTACAAAATTCAGTTTTAAGTTAACTGTAGTGGTAGACGATAAATATGGAAATTACACATTTTGTAAGAAAGTATTCCGTTATGTTATTTTAATAAAAATGTTCTTTTAAAGAAGTTTATAATTTTCTTTAAATAACACATCTTTGAATATACTACACAAATATGTACGACACATTTATATGAAAACAACATCTAAATTGTTTTTTCATTATTAATATTTTTCATGTAAACAAAAACAAAAATCAATACATAATTTAGACGTTGTTTTCATTGGTTATCTTTTGTATATATATTATATATATATATATATATATATATATATAACTTGACGCATATCTAACGACATAACGTTTAATCAAATAGGTAATCAGGATTATCTATATTTCTACGACGCAGGTATAAAGTATAAAATATATAAACAACGACAACATATGATTCAACATAATTTACAGAGAAATGAAAATAAAATTTTTAAAATAATATTTACGCAACGCCTCAAAATGACTCACCGTACAATAAAATTAATATAAAAAAAGGCGTAATTTAAAAAAAAAACGATTCGACTAAATAGGATAAGTTATCGTGATAATAAAATAAAGAATAACACGTTACACGGTAAGTAAATATAAAAGAAATAATACATCATCAAATAAATGCCACATATAACGTTACAAAAAGGTCATGTTTGAGCTGCCTATGTTTATATTTACTATACATAAATTGAAGTTAATCGTAATTACCTATGGAAGAAATTGAATGATTATCGTCGATTAAAGCTGTCAGCGCAGAACTTACGCTTTAAATTTAATGATTCGATCCTTAATATAAGGCGTGCTTAAGATAGTATGCATGTCAACGATTCTGTAGCACCTAGAGATACTTCAGTTGTGTCGTAGTTTAATTCAATTTGCCATTTTTTATAATAACGCAAGATTCGATTTATGTAACTTATTAGTAATTGCTTTAGATATATAAGAAGTACAGAGAAGAGCTGTGCCGTCCGCAGGGCGTAGCCAGGCGTGTTGGAAGTCTGACGCCCGTTGGAATCAATCTGATAATAAGAAAATATATACTGGTTGTTAAATGCAGTTTTGCATTTGTTAAACTTATTTTGTTTTTTTTTCTATTTATTTTATTTAAATTTCGTTGTTTTTGAAGTAAATAAATAGTTTTGTAATATATAGGAGGTACTAGAAAAATTTTGTAGAAAAATTTTGTAGAAAAACGCGAAGAATAGATTTTAAATTTTTAAATTTAAATTATTACTATGTACTTGCTTCGAAAAATAAAAAATCATTATTTATCGTTTATTTTTTCGCGGAATTTATTGTAACCATCTCCCTCTGTTCTCGATAACATACTATTAGTGTGTTCCAGTGACGTTAAATATTTCTGCCGTCTATCGTTTCTAATAGAATTACATATTCGACGTCTAATAAGTACAAAAATAACTCATTTAGAGTTGTACTATAGGGCTTGAGGGTTTAACCTACTTGAGTTTTGGTTATTTACTTAAAATTTAACTTTGGTTTACTGTTATAATTTAGTTTTGTTTGAACCTCGCTCTTCAACCAAGTCTGGCTACACTACTGGTCGTCCGCGTAAAGAGCAATCTGAACATCAGACAGAGTAGGGAAATTAAATAAGAACAAAATGGAATCCTCGCTGAGAATGTTTTCATAGTTGACCTTGACTCATTGATGGTAACCTAAAAATAATATACTTGCTAAATAACTGTAATATAGAAAATCTCAAATATTGTTAAGTATTGCAATAGTCTCGTTCAGAGTAACTATTGTATTATTAATTTTTTAGGCTGGAATGCTAATTAATTCCATCAAAGAGAAATTTTTAGAATTTCGTCAATTATTGTACGATGAAAATATTCATATTGCTTGGTGTTTACTAAGCTTGACTTTACTAATTAACTGAAATGCCCAGGTTTCAAAGTGTATCGAGCCGATCGCAACTCAAGTGGTGGTGGCGTAGCTTTATTCGTTAAAGACTACCTCATTCATTCTCCGGCACCCACTCCCTCCATGAGCAAAATTGAATCTATCGGTATTTGTCTCAAAATGTCTAATGGCAATTTCTTTGTTTACTCGATTTATTGTCCTCCAAACACATGTAGCAAAACTTTCCACCGGCATATATTCTAAAGTTCTCGCATAACGCTGTGTTAATCATCGGCGACTTTAATAAAGCGTGGATATTCAAATAACCATGCTGGCGATTGTCGGTTAAATTTGTCCGATAAATATAATTTTCATATTTTAACTCCCGAGGAACCTACTTTTTATCAATCGTCTCCAACCCAGTGTTATAGATTTCGTCTTAGCTAAAACCACTACTCCGATAAGTCAGCTAGTTTCTTCGCCTTTACTAAGCTCTAACCACAATCTTATACGATTTCAAATTAACAGAAAATGTAATGATAACATTACTCTACAGGGACCTTGTAAATCTAATGCAGAGCTTGATGTTGAAGCGAAAGGTTTTACTAATCTTATTATACAAGCTGCCGAGTCAACTATTCCTACAATCACTCTTTCCGTCACCAAATCCGCTCTTATCTTCTTGCTTTAATAAAACTAAAAAATTACTTGAGACGACGATATCAAAAAACACGTAATCTTCTTTTTTTTATTTTACTCGTCTTACACATCCGGCGGCGTCTGCAATATTTTAGGTATGCAATTAAAAACGTTAGCACGCTTTTTAGCAGATAAAGTGCATAGGGATGGAAATATTCGTGGATAACTCGGCGAATTTTAGTCGGATTTTGGCAAACATTTTTTTGTTTTGTTCCTAATCATCCCCTAATTATACCATACCTTGATGGGTAGCTACTAGTTAAGTAATATCGTTAAAATTAAATTAGCTCAAGATCGTAACTGCAAATGGAATTCAAAACTCGAGAAGTTCGGTTGACAATAGCTTGTGGAAAACAATAAAAATGTTTAAAGGCTCCGATCTACACTTGCCACCACTTACACTTATGGTGATTCTGTATACTACTCGGATGAAGGTAAAAGTAACCTATTAGCCGATATATACTGTAACACTCGAAATTATCATATGGCATCTAATTATCAAAAAAATAAAATTATGTCAACACTTAAAAAAAGTGTCTGAAAACTTTCCCTGAAATAATAATACCGCAAATGGATTTAGCTACAGTGAAGGAGGTGCGTAAAGTTATAAAGACGCTTAAAAATAAGAAATCGGTTGGTCTGGATAACATTTTCATGGCATTCGTTAAAAACTTACCTATTAAAGGTCTCGTAAAATTTACTGTAATAATTAATTCCATGCTACTACTCGCAAAGTTCCCTAGTTCCTGTAAACTATCAAAAGTAGTATACCTAAAGTGGGTAAAAATATCTCAGACCCAACGAATTTACGTCCTATATCACTATTGAGTAATATCAGTAAATTTTGCTGAAAAGATTATCCTGAGCAGATTGAGAAATTTTACAGAAAATAATAATATTTTACTAGATCAACAATTCGATTTTAGAACGAACATGTCCACGACTATGCAGATGGCAAGAATTGCCGATCTGGTTACCGATGGATTTAATAAAAATATGCATACTGGTTTACTTTTATTAGATATAGAAAAAGCGTTCGATACTATCTGGCATTTTGGTTTAATTTATAAACTAATTCAAATGAAATTTCCTAACTATATCGTACGACTTATCAGAAATTATTTGACTAATAGGCATTTTTTAGTTCATATAAACAATGAAAATTCCAGAACAAAAAATATTCTAACTAGTGTACCGCAGGGAAGTATTCTCGGGCCCTATTTATTCTTACTATTTATAAATCACGTCACAAAAAATAATAATTTAGAAATTGCTTTGTATGCAGATGACACTGCCATATATTTTACATATTACAGAATAGATACTATCCAAAGAAGATTAACTGATGGTTTTCAACAATTAAAATCTTATTATAAGACATGGAAAATTAAAATAAACACAAAACGCAGGCTATATTATTTACTAAAAGAAGACCTTTGGCATCGGAACCTCTTATAATAAATAACGTACACTGGAAAACCGATATTAAATATCTAGATGTAATTTTGGATAAAAGACTTGTTTTTTCTAATCATATTGACTATTTGACCAATAGGATACACGGGTCTCTTTTTAAACTTTATCCGGTGTTTAGTAAAAAATCTTCTGTTAACACGCTCAACAAATTAATAATATATAGAGTGATTATAAGGCCAATACTTCTATACGCGTGCCCTGTACGGTCGTATTACTTCTAACCTTTCAAAGTTACAGCGACTTCAGAATCAGTGTTGCAGAATAATACTTAAATTACCGATATATGCTATACGACTTTGAATTCACCCTACATATCTGAAGTAATAAAACAGCATATAATACATTTTTTCGACAAATATTCAATAATCAATCAAATAGGGGACTACAACGGAACTACTTTTCAGATAAAATATAAGAAATATAAGCACAAGAGGATCAAACATATATTATATTGTAATGTATCACCGGGGCATCTCTCATATTGATAACGTCTATATTTATTTCATTCTATCTTGAACATATTTAGTCGTGTAATATAGGTTTTGTTTGTGATTTTTCCATTAATCTATTTTATTATATTATTGTATATAGTTATTACACTCGTGGTATACGCAGTAATAAGAAATCTGTTTTCGGATGTGGAAATTTTTTTTATTTTGTACTTTTATGTTATAGTTAATTCTGTTTTTCGAAATACACTTTTATTTATTTATTTATTTAATTACATAACGAGGAAATTAACATTGTATCATTTTGTAAATAATACCTTTATGCCAAGTTGTATCGAAAGTTTTCGCTACATCCAGCAGAACCATACCAGAATGTTTATTACGATTAAAGTTATGCGTAATAAATTCTGTAATTCGTGCTACTTGTTGGCTGGTAGAATAACTCGGACGAAAACACAAATCTATGTTAAGAATGATTTTTTTGGTTATCTGCATGAAGTCTTAAACGGGATAGTATAATTTTTTCCGCTATTTTACTCAGATTATTCAATAAACTAATAGGACGTATGTTACTTGCACACGAGGCATCCTCACCTGGTTTAGGAAAAGACATAATTTTGGTTATTTTCCAACTGTTTGGATAATACCCGAATGTAAAAATGGCATTTATTTAATTTGTAAGTTCAGTTACAGCGTTTGGTGGCAATTTCTTAATAACAGTAGTAGAAATATTACCATCCCCTAATGAACCTTTTACCTCAATAGTTTTTAATGTTGTTAAAAACTTCACTAGGGGCTAACACGAAGAAAATTGTTGAGTAGTTGATCAACATTCAGGTAATCTGTAACAGAAGAATGAATTTTGTTCACTTGATAGCCGGAAGGAAAATTAGAATTTCGATGATGAACTTTGAAATATTATGACGCTAATAGTTATTTAGTGTGAATCGTAGAGTTGTTAAAGAGCTGTATACTGTCTCGTGCATTGTTTACAAACTTTCAATAGACCACTATCATTGGACTTAAGCTTTGGGAATGTTGAATTGAAATTGTAATTTTTAAATTTACGCAGTAGAAAACTAAACAAGTCTGTTATTCGTCACTTGAGATGTATAAAATTTAATTCATCTCACATCGAAACACATTATCGCCGAATATACACATCTAAATATATATATATATATATATATATATATATATATATATATATATATATATATATATATATTGATGCATCAGTGTACATATGATGCTATATATATATATTTGTGTGTGTGTGAAACAATATTATCGTCGTTAAATGTTTACAAATAACGATAAATGTAAACATATTTATAATCCGGACATTCCTGATATGTGGTAACTAGTGGGTTTTGGTTTTTGTACACGCTGGTTATAATTATATCAGTTGATCTCAGAAGTAGTTGGAATATGTATGAAACAAAAATTTTAACATTATCATTACCATTAGGTTATTTATGAATTTCTGAATTAGACGCATTCAATTTGTTTAAATAAATACATTTGATTACAGACGTTCGACAACCGTCAAATGTCTATACGTTATATGGCGCGTCTGATTTAGGTGTGAAATAAAAATTTGCCTATTTTACATAGATTCTGAGGCTCCTGTCACTGGACGGATAACCTCTTCACATTAAAAATGGACTAGTTGTAATTATGTAAAATAAATAATAAAAAAAAAATTTTACATAGACAATTTGAATATTAATTTCAGTAACAGTAACATGGACTTTATGTTACAATATTTTTTTTTACATGTTTAAAAACAGAATTTTTTAACAACTCAGTTTTTATTCTAATTTATACTAAAATATAACCCCTTTTATGTTCTGTTTATAAACAATTATAAAGCCGCTGAAGTTCACATGAAAAATAATATGTACATATTAAAAACATTTACTTTTTATGACAATATTAAAACAGCAATTCAAAGGCAAAATATTTTATTTTAATAATATTTTTAATTTATCAATTATCAAATTGATAGTAATTGTAATGGAGAAAAATATTTTGGTTTCATAATTAAATAACAGAAAAACACACATTAACAATAAAAGCTAAACATTCTATAATGATAGTAATAGCAACAATAATGGCGACATTAATAAATAATATGAAAATAACGAGCATAATAATGATAAAAATGTTAGCAATAATTATAACGATGTAATATTATGTCTAAATAATTATAATGTTCATAAAAATAACAAGAACTTTAGTACTATATATTACGGTGGTTTAGATATATCAAGTAATTACACAGGAAATTTTAAATAAATAATAGTCTATGGATGTGTAGGTCATTTCTATTTTCTAATTGCTCGAAGCTCATCCTACTATCTACTTGAACTGAAAAAGTGGTTCGGAGTTATCTTTTCAGTAATAGAATATTCGAAATTTTGGTGGTTTATGGTTATTGTTAACATTTTTCTATATCACAATTTAAAGTCATCATTCCGGCTTAAATTCGCGCCAGTCTCTTATAGCGTTGTAGTATTCGGTTCCAGTCTTTAGAGGAGTAAAATAGTTGGAATATAGTTTTCGTAATTAGAATTTAATTATTCATTCGAGATATTTGTTAGATTATTATATTATTATTATTTGAAAGTGTAAAGTGCAGAGCAAATTTAAAAATGTCACCTATTACTTTAAGTTGCGTAGTTCAGTCGAAATAACTTACATGGTACATGACAGGTGTGTATGTAAATTTTTCATATTATTTGTAAATAATGTATTATATTATTTAATAAAGTGGAAATGTTTATCAATAGCGCGCGTGATAACAAAATTGAAATATCAATAACGACCTGAACTGATGAGAAACTTGTTTATTTCGATGACATTATTTATATGTATATACATATATATATATATATATATATATAATATATATATATATATATATTTGTTTAAATTCGTAAAAAATGAGTAAATTCTGTAAATGGCTTGATACGAATAAAGTGTGTTGTAATTAATTCGTAACATAAGCGTTTCCAGTATGTAGTTTGAAAAGATAATTTATATATGAAAATTACTTTATATTTTTATCTAAAAGTGTTTTTTTTTTTAAAAAAAGATAAAAGTAATTGTTATCTATATAGTAAATATTACGAATTTAAGATGTACATTTGAATTATTTCATTACATTTAAACTAGTATATATAAATAATGAATTTAGATATCTTTTTGTATGTCTTTATTTAAAATGAGAATACTCTATTAATTAAATTGTTACGTAAGATGTTAACATGCCAAATGATCTGAAATGTGTGTTTTTTTTTAATAATTTTTGCTTACAATCGATGCAAGCGTTATTAATGTACCTATCTAATTTGTAGATTATACGCTACCTTTCACGTAGAATTTCTTCAATGATACGTATTTATTGTGTTTAATGTCATGTTGGTCTTTACGTATAGTTGATATTTAAATCTGAACATTAAAATTATTACAGCTTACAATTGTATTTCGTGCAATATCTGTATATATTTGTTTGCAAGATTAAGTTTTAATTTTGTTACTCTTTTGCAAAAGCAAAATTTATTAATGCGTTAATGATTGCACATATTTGCTAAAATATAACGAACGAATATTGAATTTCAAATATATTTATTAGTTTTTGGATATAATATGTTTATCAGGAATAATAACTTTTATTTATATGTTGTTAATGAATCCGTTTTGACGTATCAGCAATATTAAACTAGGATTTATGTTTATCAAAACCGTTGTTATAAGACCAAATTATAACGACAATGTGTATATAAATAAATAAAAAAGTATTTGTAAAAAATATCACAAGTCAGTATGTGTGATCTACACGTACCGAAATTAAGCACGGTTCTGACCGTGTATAGCGAAATATGAAAAGTCACATAATAAAGTGCAGCAAAACTCATCTCTAAAATCTGCATGTATTTGAATTCACTTTTGATCGCACTCTATCCGGTTTTTCATTCGTAGTTGGGTTACTTTATATAAAAAAATATTTTTTATGCAATCGAAATTGTGCGTATTTCTCTGTTTTCCATTTACATTGTTTATTGACTGTGACTGAAGAGAATTCGAATTTTTCAACTTATTTTTATGAACAAAATAGAATGTGCGCGTACACTATATTTTAGATTTCGAATAATCATTACTGGGTAACTTTAACTTATTTTATTTGTAGTAATTTAATTGATGTTTTGCATTTTTTCTTACAGAGTACTAAATGTATCGGTAACACGTCTTGTTTCCCAGTTCATGTAAACGCGTAGTAAATTTTACATTCAAAAACGGATATTTGCTTTATTATTTTAGAATGTAAACTGGTATCGCTATATGTATTTCATATTGCAATCGTATGTGGATGATATAATTAGAAATCAGTTTTAGTAGTTTGTTGTGTCTGCAAAGATAATAAGATTTGTTTTTATCAAATCTGTTTTTTTTTTGACAGAAATTTCGCGCGAAGACGCTTTTTATGAAGAGTGGTGTGAAATGTACGCGATGCGAGCGTATATCGATCTAAATATATGCACGTGTTTGTTCTTATATACACTTGTGATTATTCATAACCGTTTGGAATATTAAGGGTGGCAATGTGTTATTAATATGCACTTGTTGGAGACAAAAAAATAGCTTTGATTGACGGTGAATGGATCTATTAACGATTTAATCCGTTTGAGGATGTTAATTAAGATTACCATTTACGAAATGCAGATTTTTCTCCACGATACAAATATAATAGTGGTAGTGAAAAAAAATCGTTCTTGGAATCTTTGCGAATGCAAAGTTTTTGATCGTATTCGCGGGATAATTATATTTCGTTTAACTATATCGTAGTTACATTTTTATTGTTTACATTTCCGATGTGTTTTTGTTTTTTAAACAATTTTTTCGCTCATTCGTTTGTTTACGAAATTCGCGTACATTTCACTTACCGATGGGGATTGTTTGTGTATTTTTACATATTAAAAAAAAAAAAAAGTAAAAAATAAAACGAACTCGCGTTAAAACGCGGTTTAATTATTTTTTAATCGGTATCGAATTTCTTCGAATTTGCATATTTTCTGCTATCAACATTTAATTTACCTCGTAATTGTAATATAATAATCATTTTATTTTTTATTTTTTTGCGGGGTTGTTTACGAACGCTATTACAAACAAAATTATGCATAATACTCGAGGATAAATTATATAATTTATAAGCGCGGTACATTTTTTTATCAACATAGTCTGCTATTTCGATTTTTTATTTTGATAAAATCTCCAAAGATTATTTTTTAAACGTTTACATTTTTAGGAATTTTGGCTATTACTCAATATGTATAATTTTACTTAAATATCACGCGCAAGAAGTCAAATTTAACTATAAACTCCGGGAGAATTTTTAAATGACGTATGCTTTCAGCTGAATATTGCGATGCTTAGAATACGTTTCGCAAATTAGCATGATGCGATGGATCGTTGGCGGCATTCGATAGATTTCGCATATAGGTTAGATCAGGGATAGATATGTTTTTAGATAAATATCGCGAAATACCTCCGGAAATTTCGCACCATGTGGTGTATCGTTAGATGCATTTTAAAAGTAATTCCATTATCGTTCTAGTTTTAAATATATTGTAAAGCCGGAACTGAGTCAGACGATATACTGATTAGATTGGCGGGTCCGTAGCTCGTAGCCGAGCATTTAGTAAGATTTAACTCGGCCGTGAGGATTGATGACGCATGTTTAGTAGGTTGAATGAATAGAACTCAACATATTCTTGTGTTTTGGTTGCATCAATGGAGTAAAGAATCGTACCGAGGTGTTTGTGTAGAGTATTCCGCAGCCCGAGATGTACTTGCGACTATTTCATCCGGTTCCTATAAATCGATCGTTAATCCTGTTGCGGGTTGTTGAAAGCGGTTTGTCCGTTAGTTTGAAATGACCGACCCTGATTAAAACGTACGTAAACTTTTATTCCTTATTATATTTCTTTCAAGCGAACGATTTTATCGCATTGATTTTAGTTGGAGTCTTTCGTTATACATTCTTGATATTTCAAGAATTTAGTAGATATGCAATTTATTGTTATCGTTTTTAAATGATTTTTCTATTTTGTTATTCTTTATGATTGTCGTAAAATTTTGTATTTAGATGAAATAACAGATCAAACTTTGCGAATTCTCAAATGAGCACGTATTTTGTTTTTTTCAATTAACATTTCCATATATATATATATATATATATATATATATATATATATATATATATATATATATATATATATATATTTGGAAATGTGAATTAAAACAGTTTCCAAACTGCAGCAGCCACAAAAGAGTTTTGAGAAATAAGTTATGTTTTGTTCGTTATTTCGATTATAAATAAAGTGTATTATGATGAGCGTAATTTCTGGCGGATGTGGACCGAATTAGAAACACGCTTCTTTAACGTTTAGTTCGGAAACGAATTTTGTTAATAGGTAAAACTAAAACTGGAAATCTTGCCGTACGAATTGTTTTATGAAATTTTCAGGTATGTTTAAACATGTTCAGAATTTATTATTTCGCCATTTGGTCAATGTTTGAAAACGACGCTGAAATTTTCATTCGATATTTAAAAAAAAAATAATAGAGTTTTATAAATTAGCGATGATATTCTGCGAATCAGTTTTTATTTTTTTTTTTATTATTATTAACGACAAAAAATCGCCCAAGATGGGACGAAATGATCGTTTTTTCGTGTCCGGGTCACATTAGTTTCACTCACTCTTATGTCCGATCCAAAACAGATCCGTCTATTTGCTCAACCTGTAATGTTCAAATCACTATAGTTCATAGCTTACTCCACTGTTCTCTGATAAATTACCCTTAGTTCCACTTTCCTGGCATATTTAATGAAATACTTTTATAACTTTCCTTCTTCTCGCCAAACTATGTCCACGCGTTTATGATAGAGTTTTTGATTTTAGCCCATGTAGAGCTGGGGCGCTGCAAAAAAAACCGCAAGCCACCATTCGATTTTTTTTCTGTTTTAATTTCATTATCATTCCAGAAATTGGACCTAGGTATTTTTTGAAAAGACGTTATCATTTAAAAGCGGACGATACAACTTATCTGCGTATTGTTTAAAAACATTCTAATTCATAAATACGTATCGCAATTTAAAGCGGAAATCATCGTTTGACTCGTCCAAGTATTAATAGAATCATTTAGCGAGACGTTACTAATTATTTTTGTAGTTAAACTCTATTTTGTCATCATGAAATAAATTTTTTTTTTTTATTATTCGAAACGACGGGATTTTTATTATATATATATACATATTATTTATTTTTATGAACAATATTTTTCATCGTAGTTACTACTAATATATTTTTACGATGAAACAAACTGCATCAAAAAAATTCGCTTTATTTCTCTTCAGCCGAATTTGCGATAACGATAATATTTTTATTAACGTAAAGAGTTGATAACGAGAAGTAGTAGATAAATTGGAAAATTGCGCGTATTCTAAATTTCTGTTATTTGTACAAGCTTTTTTTTTGTACTGATTCATCGTTCAGCGGTGATTTTATTATTAATTACCTCTACAATCCAAATTATTACTTTACAGGGCAGTTATTAAGCCGGGTCGACATATGGCATATCACTCGGGGGAGGGGGGCAGCATCAATATCGAATATCAAAATGATGCAAAAAATACTAATGATAATAGCCGGTGCCCTGGTATTATACGAAAAAACGAAAATTTGCATAAAGACCTAAAAGTATCAGATGTGCACGAAGTAGTTCGAGATAGCAGGTACGTGATGTAAATTAAGATATAAATGTGGAATATCTGAATGTGTTAAAAATACGGAGAAAAATTGATAAGGAAATGAAAACAAAACAAAAAATAAGTATAGTTTATGTAAATGTAAGATCGTTGATGCGCAAATGGAATGAGGTGATGTTACACTTGTCAAATAAGAGAAATAGATATATTTATATTGGGCGAAATAAATGTAAATGAATATGAAATAAGTTTGTATAATATAGAAGGATATGATAAAGTGCATAATTTGGGAGGTCAAGGAAAATTACGCGGACTTGTAATTTATATTAGACGAGTGAATAACATACAAATTACAATAGAAAGCAAAAATATGTTAAGTGCAGTATAATATTAGCGATAAAAGTAAATGATATTCGATTTTATGTATGGGCCTTATACAGGTCACCATCAAAGGATGTTAAAATGTACTTAGATGAAATTACAGATATTGATCGAAAATTGTTAAAAAATAAGAATGCAGTATACATAGGTGATATAAACATAAATACGAAGCGTGAGGATCCGGAAACTAGAAATTATAAAAAAATTATGGCAGAAATTGGTTATGAGGCCAAAATGGAAGGTTATACGAGAGAGGAATGGAAGGGAGATATTTTTACAAAAACAGAAATCGATCATCTGTATACAAAACAGGTAACAAAAAATGTACAGTTTGAGCATGAAAATATAAGTGAAAAAATATCGGACCACAATATAATAAGATGTGAAGTAATGTTGCAGACAACAGAGAAAAAAATATTTATAAGGAAAAGGGAAAAATTTAAAGAAGGAAAACTTTCATCGATGTTAAAGAAAGCGACATGGAGAAAAGAAATCAAAAATCAAAGTACGTCAGATATATATAATGAAATAAGAAAAGGTTTTGCAAATATATATAAAGAATGTAAAATAGAAACAGACCGAAAAATGAGCAGAAATCAAAGAGGACTTAAGGAATGGATGACAAAGGAAGTATTAGCTTTAATAGAGCAACGCGATAGGATATACAAAACGTATAAGAAAAACAATTGGAACAAATCAATCAGAAAAGAGTATAAGATAGTACGAAATAAAACAACTGCAGAAATAAGAAAACAGAAAGATAGCTTCGCGAGGAAAGGTTTCGAGAATGCGAGAAATGATATTAGGAAGACATGGCAAAACGTGAATAAAATAATTGGAAAAGAAAAATCTATGGGAATTGATGAAATAATACAAAAATATATATGTAAAGATAAAAATGCAAAAGAAGTAGCAAAAAATTTTAGTCACGTATTTAAGATGATAATAAAGGAAAGTGAGCATAAGTGCGAAACAAAGTTATTAAAGACAACAAAGGCCAAGGAAATGGTGAATATGTATATCCCACGAGCAAAGGTTGAACAGATTAAAAAAATTATAGATGAATTGATTGCTGAAAAAGCGCATGACTATGATGGAATAAGAATTAAAGATATTAAAATGGCTAAAGCTGGGGTGGTCAATGTAATTACCAAATTAATAAATAGGTCTATAAAGAATAATGAAATACCAGAACAAATGAAAATATCTTTGATCAGGCCGGTATATAAAGCCGGAGATCATGGTGACTACAAAAACTATAGACCAATAGCAGTGAGCTCAGTTATAACCAAAATATTAGAAAAGTATATAGCAGGATGCCTAACCAATTATATTGAGGAGAATAAAATAATAGATAACGAACAATACGGGTTTCAAAAAGGAAAATCTACATCGAAGGCTTTAGGAGATTTTGTAGATGAAATAAAACAGAATTTTGAAGTGGGAAATAAAGTTATTGTTACTTTCATTGACTTTACACGAGCGTTCGATATGGTAAATCATAAAAAATTATTACATAAATTAGAGGATATAGGCATTAAAGAAAGAGCAAACAAATGGTTCAAGAGTTACTTAGAAAATAGGAAAACTGTGATCAGTATAATGGTGGAATTAGATGAGGAACAACATGTGGAGATGGGATTGCCACAGGGTAGTAATCTAGCACCATTATTGTTCATTATATATACAAATGGCTTAAAAAGTGTATTAAAGTATAGTAAAGTATTTGCATTCGCTGATGACCTAGCAATAATAACAGCGTACAGAAATATAAAAAATGCGGAAAAAAATATGCAGAATGATTTATTAATAGTAAGTAAATGGGCACATGATAATAATTTGATAATAAACACAACTAAAACAAAAGGTATGACATTGAAGCCAGTGGCAGAATTTGAACGACATAAAACAAAAATAATAATGCACTCAAATGAATGTGTGCATTACATGCTCGAAACTGATAAATGTAGTAACATAAAATGTGGAAAAATAGAAATGGTACAGAAATATAAATATTTGGGAGTAATCATAGATAGATATCTAAGGTGGAGTTTACATACTGAATATATGGAAAAAAAATAAGAACAGTGATACCAGCAATGTACACATTAAGAAATTATGTAAACAAAGGTACATTAAAAATGGTCTATTATGCATTAGTCGAATCGAGACTAAGGTAAACGTACTTAGAAAAAATTGATAGATTACAGAAAAAATGCCTAAGACTGATTACGAGAAAAGAAAAAAAATCTGGATATGAACTACTGAATGAAGAGAATGTATTAAATGCGAGAGGTTTGTTTTTAATGACGAAAATATGGGAGTATTTAACAGTACAGGAAAATCAAATAGAAATAGATGAAAAAAAACTAACTAATTATATGCTAAGAAAGACGTTAAAATATAAAATACTGGTAAAGAGGACAAAATATGGTGAGCAAACAAGTAAATATATTATAACAAAAATTTTTAACCAGTTACCAGATGAAATACTGTAGGAAAAAAATTTAAGAAAATTGAAAGGAAAAATTAAAACCTGGTTACTGGCCGGAGATATTATGAGCAAAATTAAATAGGTAGGGATAGACATATAGCACATGACTGAAGTGCAGCTACTATATGTATACATTTTGTTTAAAATGATATTGTATGAATAATTGGGAGAGATAAATGAGGGTAAAAATGTGGGCAAATGGGACAGAGTGTATATGAGTGAGTGTGCGAATATGAAAACTGTGAATTAATATATAAAAATATAATAAACGCGCGATAAATGTTAGTGAACTAAACTCGTCGACAAGCTTATAGCTTGACGGAAGTAAAAAAATAATTAACCTATAAGGCATGTGTTGTGAGTGAAATTGTGCATGTATTTTTATATCTTATATACAAATATACGATTAAAAAAAAAAAAATTGCACAGATTGGAGGGTTACCCTAATCTGCTCCCATCCTGTCATGACCCATATCACAGTTGCTTATTGGCTACATCAGCCAGAATGCAATATATATATATATATATATGTGTATATATATATATATATATATATATATATATATTTGTTTATATATATATATATATATATATATATATATATATATATATATCGTTCTGTGCTTAATTTATTACAAATGTGAGATGTGAAATATAGTCCCGCCTTTGACCAGTATGATTGTGATTATCAATGAAGAGAACGAGAAAAGAAAAGGAAAACGAATTTACGAAGCTTCTTCTTCATTCGATTAATGGTCAATATGTAGAGCACTTTACTTTCAAGTTTCCGATTTTCGCCTTTTCTTTCAATTCCTGGTACGTATTTAAATCTTCCATTATTTGGGTGATGTATTTTTGTCTCGGTCTTCCCCGCGATCTTTTTCAATGTCCCTCGATTTCTGTTGTTAAACATTTGTTATTCCTTATAATATGTCCTATGCAACTGCATCTTCCTTCGCTTATATATTTCATTCTTCTTCGGGTGTCGTATCCTCAATCGATGTTGTCGATTATCTTTCTGCTTTCCAATCTGTTGGCGCAATAAGGTTACTAAGTCCTGTCCATTCGTTTGCATTATCCAACTATGCTTTCCTTCTCCTCCCTTTTCCCCCGTTTTCCAGTGATGTTTCCTTCGACTATCAATTGTAACATTTCATATCTGTTGCTCCTCAATATGTGCCCGAAGTAAGCTATTTTTCTTTTCTTAATAGTTCCTTCTAACTCGAATCCTTTATTTAGTCGTTTTAATATTTCCGCATTTGATACTTTATCCGTCTATGGAATCTGTAGCATTCGACGGTATAGGTACATTTCAAATGATCTTAATCTATTTAGCATTGATTTTTCGATCGTTCAGGCTTCCATTCCATATTATAGCCCATATGTAACATTTCACAAACCACCATCTGGTGTCCCATTTCATCGTTTTGTTCACAAATACACCTTTATATATTTTATTAGGCAGCCATTTTTCGTTGATGGTCTTAAGAATATGTATATTTTTTTGTTTTGTCTGTCCGTTTAACTTTTTGCATTTTTCGCTAACATCGCATTTCGAACGTTTCTAATTGTTTTTGTCTGCATTTGTTCATAACTCGAGTTTCTGTACAACACAAAAGCACGCTTCAAACGTAAACCTTTATTAACCTTTTCCGAATTTTCGTATTTTAATTTTTAGATGATGACGATGATTTATTTTTGCAGTTTTCGCCTACGATATTCTTGACCTTATTTATCGATAACTTCTCCCATCTTCTCTTATTATCAAACCGAGTGCGTAAAACGTCATACAACATTCGTAGTTTAGTTAAAGCTCAAGCAACTAAATTACAAAGTTAACGTAATTATAAAATGGATGTTAAATTATTCATTCGCCGCAAGGAAATATGACGGAAAATAACCTGAACCATACAACGAAGTAAGTTATAAAATCTCACTAACGACAGTACTAAATAGCAATTCTAAACGGTAACATTTATATATAAAATTATTAAATAACTAGGGGGTTCTACCTAAGCCCGCTACCCATGATAGAGTTCCGCTTTATCGTCTCCGCAAGTGGTAACGTCCTAAGGGGTTTAATGATGATAACGTTTTGCCCTAATGTTACTTATTTACTGTGAAGTATACAATTAGGAACTACTAAAAATTACATCTCTGTATACCTAAAACCAAAAAAAATCGTTTATATATTAGTATTAAAATAATATTAAAAATATTAAAGATCATTCAAATATTAATACTTTCCACTGTAGTATATATATATATATATATATATATATATATATATATATATATATATATAATATATATATATATAGTTTACGTATTTATGCATCTGTTGAAATAATACTGCAACTCAAGTTTTGTATCATTTGTAGCGCACTGTAAGTACTGTTAAATTCAAACTGGACACGCATATGTTAATCTCGTTAAATTATAGTTGCGTAAATCAACTTTTTGTTGGCAGTATATTTAGTAATGACCCCCGATGAAATATGGGAGAAATCGTCCGGATGTTTTTATATGCACTATCTAACGGCCCAGTTTATGTAGCTGGTGAAGATTAGTCGAGAGTCCGAACTGATAATCCCTAAGTATTCTAATTCTTCGGGCCAAAGAGTACATGCGCCATTACGAACAACATTAGTTACTGATCTTGGAAATATCCTTGTAAATAGTATAGCTTCGAATCGCAGATTTCAGCATTTGTAATATTTTCAAAATAGATAGCAGCCTTCTGTAAACGATTACGCGTGGTTTCTGGCCTGTAAGACAAACAGTGCTAAGTCATCGGCGTATAAAGTTGTTGCAACCAAAATGATACGGGATAAATCGTTTAACAATATTGAAAATAGTTACGGCCCTAGAATGCTGCTTTGAAATAGGTTTTTAAGTATATAAATGTTAGAATAAATTCATATAAGTCAAGAATAAATTCATATAAGTCAACAACATGATATGCATGTTTACTTGTAGAAAATTTTTTATACTGCCTATGTGAATTTTTAACCATGATCACGGTACCTTTATGAGCTGTACCATCAGGATGGTGCGCTGTGTACAAAGTGTATCCATTCATTTTCATACTTCGTTCATATATCAGATGTGTTTCAGTAATTAAAGCAACGTGTACTGCATTCTGATTGAGAAAAATTTTCAAATTATTTCCCTTACTTGAAATACCATTCGCATTCCATAACATTATCACTAGGGAATTTTGAGTTACTGTTTTAACATTATCATTTATGGTAGTGATTTGTCGATTACTCTTGTTAAGAGTGATATTAATGGATTTATTATGTTTTTAAATTCGTTTAAAGAGGAACTCAGCGTTAAGGAGATATTTACTTCATTATTATTATTATTATTACTATTATTACCGTTGTTATTATTTATTTTATTATTACGATTATTGTTATTGACGTTTCCTCTATGTATATTTTTAGACATTTCATTATGATTTGCGTTGCCTACTGTAGTAGCATTTATATAAAATAATGCGAAATCAAGTAGCAAATCCTGTTCTGCCGGCGTGCCTCAAGGTAGCGTGCTGGGGCCATTCTTATTTACATTTTTCATGCATGATTTCCCGCATATAAATAACATTGAGGTTGCCTTATACGCTGATGACAGAGCACTGCAGTTCCTACAGACCGAGTACTATCAGCAATAGGTTACAATCCGGTGTTGATCGTGTAATTAAGTATTTTTCTAAATGGCAAATTGCTCTTAATCCTTACAAAACGAAAGCAATTTTCTTCACTCGTCCAAGACCGTTTTTACCGACCAGACTTCGCGTCAGTGGCGTTGATATAGAATGGTCTGACCAGATACGCTATCTCGGGTGTCATTTTAGACAAGAGGCTTTTCCCAAGCATATTGATCATGCATCATTGAAGACAAACAGAGCAGTCTGTTCAATTTACCCCATTTTCAAACGTAAATCTCGCTTAAATATTAATAATAAATTAATAATCTACAAGTCAATTATTAGGCCTATTTTAACATATTCTTGTCCAGTTTGGTGTTCAGTCTCAAATGCCTGTTTTAATAGACTGCAATTAGTCCAAAATCGATGTCTTAGATGTATTCTCAATGTCCCCGTATACACTAAAATTACACATATATGCATAGTGCTCTGCAGATACCATATGTAAAAGACTATATCCTCAAACTATTCCAAAAAAATTGTCTCAATTGTAGTGTGCACCGTAATAATTTACTTCCAGCAATAGGAAATTACGATCCCATATGGAACTAAGTATTAGATATACTAATTATAAGCATGGACGCATTAAACATAATGTATTATTCTCATAACGTCATAATTTGCTTTCGTTTCCATTACTTATGAATGATATTACATATAATTAAACTTATTATTTTTTAAATTACCGCTTTTCATTTGTGATGGTTTTTTGGATACTATTTTCATCTTGTATATTTATTATTTACCAGTTTATATTATTAGTTACTTTCATAAATGGAGAGAGCCTCCGGTACATTTTTTAATATAATGTCAAATATACGCGTTTTTACATTTTTTTTTCTTTTTTTTTATATAATTTCCTTAATAATAGTAGGCGCTTCGCTATTATTTGTGCTGCTTAGTGCGGTAACGTTTGTATAGGTTCGGCGATTTACGTTTACTTGTTGGTGCACTGGATACAGACTTCGACATATTGTATTGATATTTCCTCGATGATGTTGAATGGTAGAAATACGGGTTTTAGAAAATTGATACTGTTGCATGTATACCGAACAACCTTTATAACTCGCAGGATGGAGCCTTTTTTCGGTTCCTCGAAAACTATAATTGTATTCAACAATCGAATAATATTGAGCATCTCCGCATTCTTTTCTGATCAACCCTGGTCGACAAAGAACATGGTTTTATACCGTAATATATTGGTGATTTTCAGTACTTTAAATCCGAGCGATTCTATAGATAAAAGAATTCGTAGAATCGCTCGGATTTAAAGTACTGAGAATCACCAATATATTAAGGTATAAAACCATATTTCACCTAACTCGGTGGTAGAGTGTAAGTTTTTTAAAACTACTCTAAATGATTTGTCCTCTGTTAAGGAGTAGGTGTAAAATAATATTTTTCTCTTTTAAATTTCGAATAATGCTCCAATAACTACCCGCGTTTCCTGGTTTAACAGTAACGTTCGATAAGGTTGTTTTTAAAATGAATCGAGTGTCAGGAATTGATGATCAAAATTTTCTGAAAATGTAGTTATGAATATTTTTAACCGTGATTGGATGGGGTTTATTGATTTTATTATACACGTCATTAGTATTTACAATTTAGTGTGTTAGTTTGAATGTTCGCATTTTCAGCGATAACCGGTATATTATTTAGGTTATTTTCCGTTTCCATCACCTCGTGAACATCTGTGTTATCATCTTGGTGTTTCAGAAATTCAAAGATGTTGCGTTTCGTGTAAGTATTAATAGAAGTTGTTGGTTTTTTCGACTGTTTACTTGTATGTTTAGGAACTTGCCAAGTACGTTCATCAGTCTCACTAGGAGAGGATGTATTAGATAACTGACGTTTTAATGTATAATGTCCGTCGTTATTTTTAAGTACTTTTAATGGTTTTATTTTATTTTTGTCATTGTTAGTGACGTGAGAAGTTGGGTATTATTATTATTATCAATCGGTATCGATTGCGGGAAGGATAACAGACACTGATCGTTGATTTCGCCACCTGTCGAAGGAAGAGCTTTACGTTACGAGGGTGTAGATCGTATCATAGTTGAAGCGAAGTATGTGACAACGTATGAGCCGGGGGAGGTGGTTACGTGTGGGAACCGATGATAATATCGACGCGTTTTAGCGTACGTTGCCGAGTACGGATAGATTTAATCAGTATAATGTCCCAATCAATACACGCGTCACGACGACAAACGGACACGCACGCGCAAATACAACGTTGAAAACGAATCGAATAATAACGACGATATCGATAAAAGATAAATAAAACGATCTTACCGGATTATAAGTTTATTATTTAAAAAAAAAAAAATCGATAATGATTATTATTGTTACTCTTTACGAGATGTTTATAAACGGTATTTGCGATGTTCATAAAGAATATACGTGCTTTATACGTGTGTTAATTTCCAACAGGTACGATTAATAGGAGATCATAAAGAAAATTGTTATGTATTATAATTCACCAACGTCATTTATATCATGGATAATGGTGCGACGGGTGGTAGAAAACGGACTCAAAGCAACCATACGATGGAAGACTGGGATCAAGCCATTAAACAAGTAATTTATTAAAATTAATTTACCGTTAACGATAGTCACTAGTATAATATTGATTAATCTTAAGGTCAATCATCAACTACTTCGCTCAAAACTTTTTATTGATTTCATCTTGAAGGTTGGAAATCCGCAATTGGAGTTAAAACAAGACACTAAGAGAATATTAGTC
Organism: Coronaproctus castanopsis; assembly: GCA_032883995.1. Lineage (NCBI taxonomy): Eukaryota > Metazoa > Arthropoda > Insecta > Hemiptera > Monophlebidae > Coronaproctus > Coronaproctus castanopsis. Next base: position 60,955,306 of record CM065054.1, read on the forward strand.
AACGCACCGTGGTGTGTAAGTGACAGAATATTATACCGTGATCTAATAATACCGTATTTAACGGAGGTAATTAAACGAGAAGTCGGTGAAAACAGGCAGCAAGATTATCTAATTATCCGAATAACACTGTTAGATTTGCTTAACTAAGTGTCGTTTTTTTTTTTGTTTTTTTTTTTTTTTTTTTGGTATTTCTTCGTTTGAACTTGGTATCGTTATACTCTCGTTCTACAATATACTGATAGCGCTTACGAGGACTAACATTGTCGAAATCGATTTTTATCGTGTTTACGTACGGTTTAATACACATATTCATATGAACGAATGACTGAATGATTAACTCACATCGTCTGTACTGATATGAAATTAGTTGGCCTAAATATATGAGTCATAGTTATAAAACCGTCTTTTTATTTTAAACTATTAATTAAACGCGTAAGTAATTTCTGATTGAAGCGGACAAATAGAAATTTCTGTTGAAGATTTCCGTTTATATTTTGTTAGTAGAACACATTGAGTTTTTTTTTATTATCATTTGCCAACATTGGGTTTGATAGCAAGAAGGAAATTACGGTGGTATGAGTTACACTTCCGTCGCTAGTTGTGGAGAATGAAGTATTTGAGGGTTTAGTATTGGGGGCGGTGGGTTTTATAGGTTGTAGGGGAACATAGTATAGAATTGCCCTATCCACCGTTTCGTTTCCTACAATTCCCTTATGACCTGGAACCCGTAATAGGGATACTGGATCTGTATCTTGTGATAAATGGTAAAGAAGGGATTGTATGCGATTAATGAGAAGATTTTTTGACTTTGTGTTCTTAAGGTCTGATACACAGCGGCAAGCGAGTCCGTTACAATTAGTATTTTGGTGTCACTAGGATTTAGGTGTAAATGTTGAAGACAGAAAAAAATATACCGTCTAATTCCGCATCATATGAAGAATCATGCAGTCATATGGGATTGCATAAATCGCTAATGGGGAATGCCAATTTATCCCGTTCCAACTATATAGCACTCAGCAGGCTCCGCCTTAGTTTTACATATCACTCTCTCACGATCATGTACTTTAACTTTGTTTACTCCCAAACGCCTTCTCTTATTTGTCATATTTTACTATACTGCCTTACACTCCACCCCCGTCGACACCGTAAACATCCGCATACCTTATCTGGTTTCCTCTCCAACAGTTCTTCAACTATTCCTTCAATTATACCTTTCCTCTTCTAACCTCGTTTACTACATCAAACTGTTAAATCACCAGTGCCATTAAAAGCCTCGGTAGTTAAACACGGCACTATAAAATAAGAATAAAATAAATAAATATCATTTGTATATTTATTGCGTTACTACAGCGATGTTGTCGGCTTTTAGTTTTAATGTAACTAACATTTAGTAATCGCATCGATCAAATTATCGCCATCGTGCTCATCCGTATAAAAATTATCGACGATATTTAACGAATCGATCAAAATGAAATACTCGGAACACATTAACAATATACGCAATTCTGCCGTTAATAAATTCTACAAATTCTTCAGAAACGAACGTAATTATCCTTAACGTTACTTTTTGTACTAAAATCCCTAACGTACCGCCCATATATATCTCTCAATAATCGAGTCGCTAACTTTTATATCATCATCATCATCAATAATTGAGTATGGTGACCTCTATTTTAACGCATTTTATATAATTTTTTTCCATCTGACTCTATTACGGCTTTCTAATATCACTTGAATTCTTGTTAATCCAGTACGATTCGTGACACTATCCATATCCACCGAGTCGGAGGTCTTCCTTTCCTCCTTTTCTATCTGTCCAATTACTACGGCTTTTACTAAGCTGTTCTTATTTTTTCGCACGATACGTCCATAATATTTTAGGATTTTCTGTTGGCATAAAGTGTGAAGGCGCTGTTCCACCATTAGCTCTTCCAGAATTAAGGAATTTGTCTTCTTTGCCGTCCATGGTATTTTCTTTATTTATTACTAAGTGGGATTTATTGTACGTTATTCCTATTCGTATAAACACCATTCTGTAATTTTAGCTCGCTCTCGAATTATTGCGGTTATTATTGTCATCATCATCATCATCGCGTTTCCGTTCTTTTTCCTCTTTTTAACTCTAATTTAAACTTATTATACCGTTAAACGGCGATAAATCACGATTAATATAGGGTGGCATAAAGAAGGCTGACGGTTTTGTTGTTTTTTGAATAACTCAAAAACTACTCGACCAAAATTTTTGAATGAACTTTTATTTAAAAATAGGAAACCCCGAGAGATTATCAATCATTTATGGAACACAATATCGTTCAGATGACCGTCATTTACAATACATTCATTCATACAAAATTTTCGAAGACTTACGAACAGAGGTCGTCGAATTTTCTTCAGAAATCCGAGTTTTCAGATCTTCCAGATCTCGTGGACGTGTTTCGTAAAGCGGCTCTTAAGGTATCCCCACAAAAAAAAACAAAAAAACAAACGAGTAACTTTGAATTCTAATAACTGAAACTAGACAAAAACGAATCTCTCGTGTGTACACTAAACGTGTAGGTTTTGCTTTGTAGTGTTATCAATTGCGCTATTTAAAAAACAAAACCGTCCGTCTTCTCTGGGTCACTCTATATTTAATAATATAATTTTTTTTTCCTTCGCGTTTTTTTTTTTTTTTTTTTATTATTTTCTTTTCCCTTGTATAATTATCTTGTCTGTATAACTGTTATAAAATATTGCAAGACTATTAGTAATTTTAAGTCACTTAGCGATAGCGCGTATTTCCATTTTTCTTTCTATTGATTTGTTTTGCGAATGTATACATTCGTTCATTCATTCATTTACCTAAATGTATATTTTGTATTACATTCGATGTTCATTTCCGTGCATATCAATTTAATTCAAATATGATTAGAAACCGAGGGACTCGTTTTAGTTTTTCCGTTTCACTTCTAATTCTTAAGTACACGACGATGCGTATACATTTAAAGCGTCAGACGTTATCGATACGTTGCGTCTCGGTGGTGGCAGGATTTGTCAGTGTATTAAGCACATTACAAACTTTATAAAGTTTTCTATGCCGCTTTCACCACGTGCAGGTCCAATATGGATGTTCATCTTGGGGTAGATCAACGTATGTTAAGAAAGTGGACATAGCGTTAAAATATATTATAACGGACTGTCTTAGACCTACAAAGACAGAATGATTATATTTATCATGCGGTATTGCTCCACCATATATAAGAAGAAATGTCATTTCTAACCCTGAAAGAACTAAAGCTGATTTCGGTCCCCCCCCCCTATGTTTTTGGACATATTACAGTACACGAAAGGTTCGCGAAAATCTTTCATGCATAATAGCGTCGCTTCATCCGACAAGGCCAGCACAACACGGAAAGTACAATGGAAGAATTCTGATGGTGGCCCTGTAAAAGAAAAACTACTGCCAAAAATCAATTTGTCTTCAATGGAGAACATTGAACACGTTACGTGCCTGTGGCAAAGCAAACGCGAACCGTGTCAAATGGAAAATAAGCACCGATGACAAATGTGAATGCGGTGAAAACTGCACGCATATTAAGGCTATTGCGGTTATGGCATATTTATGGAGTACAACTTGTAATGACGATGCGCTTAAACTGATTAATGCATGGATACCTCATATATAGAGAAATAACGTCTCGAATAACTAAAGCGTCAGATATTAGTTAGAAAAAAAACAACTCCAATCGTTTTAACATGTACTAAATTCACAATATCCCGCTCGTCTCTCAACATAAATCCTTCTCTACAAAAGATTCTCGCCAACGTCCATTCAACAGTCGTCTGAACTCTAGTCTGAATTAAATTAAATCATAACCATCACTAATCGCTTTATGTCGTAATGACTTACCAGCTCATAGTAACTTTTTTTTTTTTATTATTATTATTAAAAATTATGTATTGAATTAGTTTTTACCGGTTAAGATTAAAGTCGAGAACCACGTAAAAAATTACCATGAACTGGTAAGTCGTAGAGCATTTGCGTGTTTTTTTTCTTTCCTTGGCGGTAGAGTTTTTATTTTTGGCAACTTAAAATGTTACTAGTATTTGTTTAGTAGAATTTTTCACCTGTATATACATATGTACTCGTATATATATATATATATATATATATATATATATATATATATATATATATATATATATAAATAATGGGATGTATATGTTTTTTTTATTTTTTATTTTTTATTTTTTATTTTTCGAGCACTGCTGAGGAGCAATCACAACCCACTAACATGTTGATAAATAGTTATTATATATTGATGTTACAATTGGTTAGGAATTTGTAAAGAAGGAGGAAAACACGGATGTCATTAGAAAAAATTAAGGAAGTGATAGAGAAAGGAGGACGATAACTGATGGATATTAAGGAATTCAGGAGTGCGAGTTGGTCAGGTATGTGAAAACTGCAATTGAAAAGGATGTGGTTTTCATCGGCGATAATTTGTTAATCGGCTGGATGGGAACAATATGGGGAACTGGAAATCCCAATACGAAACATGTGAGCCGGAAGACGATTGTGTCCAGAACGTAAATGGCTGATGGTTGTAATAAATTTTCGGAAGTTGAGGTGTATGTTGGACAAATTAAAGTACCGGGGAGTAGGTGATGTGGCCACATGATATCTAGGGTTGGAAGAACTAACTAGCCACAATGACCACTCGTAGGATATATTCATGTTGGCAGGAGATATCATGTCTGGAAATTGCCGGCACCAGAGAGCCGAAGAAAATAGCTTCCTTGGCCAGAGTGTCGGTAATCTCATTGCCACGAATTCCGGAATGACCGGGAATCCAGACGTATGATATTAAGATGCCGCGGCTGAATAGTAAATAAGTCAATTGTCGCACTGCCATGGGAAGATAATTGGAATTAGGTTGAAAGGAGGAATGATTGAATGCGAGGAGAAAACTTAGGGAGTCGGATAAGATTAAGTATAGGGAGGAGGAATGGTGATCTAAACGTGATAAGAATAGCAGAGTTTTAAGGATGCTTAGGCCCTCGGCAGTGAAAATTGAATTGAACTGAGGAAAAATGAATGATTTGGAGATATTATATTGCGGTATATAGAATGCTCCATGTTGTAAAGATGAAAAAAGTAGTCTTAATTTCATAGTTATGCTAATCGTGCAAAGCTACGATGAGCAAAGTGTGTAAGTTATTAAATGATGAATTGAATGCATTAATCAGTATAATTTTGTTTTTGTTTTTTTTTTTATTAAAGGAACAGATTTTGATCATATTTTTAGTGGTTGTACACCAATCATAACTATCATATTTACTGAGATAATTAACGGAACGACAAAACGAATTATACGAATAATTATTGCATAATAAAAATGCCGACTACAGTTAGTACAAATCGTTCCTCGAGAAGGGAATTAATTTATCGATTTGATTAAAAATGCGATAAAAATTTAAGCGCGGTATTCGCAATAATGCAAATAACAGTGTAGAATTCGACTCCGTCAGCTAAATGTGTACATGATAACGACTGGCCTAAATATATACGGGAAATTATAGCAAAGAAATAACGACTACATAGATTGTGGTAATCTCGTAGAACATCTATAAAAGAAAAAAAAGTTTACAAATTATTAAATAATCAGAAAAATAAAAATTTCAACCTGTACGCGTGAAAATTTATCATCCGTTCGATGTACGACAACCTGTGGAAAGCGATTGAAAGAACAACAAATGCCGGTGATACATAATTCATCTATAAGACAAAATGATGGACCTCGGCCAAGAAGTGACAAACAAAAAGCTATACTTGCCAAATACTCGTGCGACGTATTTTAAACAGACGAAACAACGATAATTAACAACTTACAGCACGACATTAACTAGACGAATTCCGAATGATATAAAAATTATTTCTCCAGCGGAAGTTAAGAAATATAAAAAAGTTTTAAACGGTCAGAAAGAAAAAAATCTGTCGGTTTTGATACGATCGCAGTAAATATGTTGAAAAAAAAAAATTAACTAGAAAATGATATATATTCAACGCTATTTTGTGAGCATATCCACACCGTTGGAAATTCGCCCAAATACTTATAATATTAAAACCGGGAAAAGATAGTATCGACCTATCTCTTCCTGCTGACCAATCTATCTATTACGTATGTCGAATTACTTGAAAAATTAATCTATGTACAGATTAATAAAATAATTCGCGATCAATCGATTATAGCTCGATATCATTTTGGGCTCGACGTTACATTAAATAGTAACAAACCTCATCGAGGTCTATATAACGAAGCGGTTTTTTTCGATACCATCAAGGCTTCTGATGAAATCTCGCACGATAGTCTTACAATCCGGAAATGTGTTATTCGCTATTACGATTATTTGACACGGTTTATTACTAAATTCCACTAGTTTTTTCGCTACATCGAGATTTACATTGACCGAAATAAGATTTTTGTAATCCTTCGATTTGTGATTTATGGATTTATTACATATTACAAAAATTAGTTAAAAATCACTAAACGTTTATTTATTTGAAAAATTCACAAAGCTTTTCGGAAATTACGCCATTATCGAGTGATATTTAAATTAAAATAACATAAAGATTTAAAAATATAAATTTAAGATCACAAATTTGCAAGTATAACTTAAAATATTCTGACAGCGACTGTGGTAAACAACACAATCAACTATCAGTAATATAAAATATAGGTATTATGTAATTGCCGAGAAGCTTTGTTGTGAATTTTTCAAGAAAATAAACGTTTAGTGATTTTAAATAATTTTTGTAATTGATAAAAAATCACTACATTCCACCATCTAAACATTATTTATTACATAACTTCCCTACTTGGTTAGTTATAAATCAGCGATAGAAAATGAAAAAATTGTTCGATCTTCGTCGAAATTATTTCCGGCGTTTGTTTTTTATTGTCAATATCATTAATAAATAATAGGAATACTTTATCTAGTTTTTATTTATTTTTTTTTTAATTTAATTTTTTGTTGTCGCAAATAAAAAATTATTGTATATAAAAAAATTACCGGGCGTGTTGGTACTTATTAATAAATCTATACGACGAAGGTAGTTTTAGGTTCTTCAGGTATGTGTCGATGGGTTTCCCTTCGCGTTATGCATCAAAATTACCTGTTACCGCACAATAATCTCCATGATCGACTTTTCTTGAATAATAACAATCATCATTATCATTATCTCTTTCTTATTCATGCTGTAGTTGGTCAGCGGATGTTAGCGACCAAATTGTCTTACACATCTACGGTCATATTTGTCAGTCTCCTGATATTAATTCCCGTCCCGTCTTTCTATTCTGTATTCACAATATAGCAGTTTCTTCTACTTTTTCCCGTAAATACTACTATATTATTATTATTATTTTTTTTTTAAACGTATATTTGATAATACACGAATATTTATACATTTTCTTATTAATTATTACGTGCTTCGTCGAGCAAAATTGCTTGTCGACGAAAAATTAACAATACATATTTTACTTATTTGTTTAAATTTACACGAATACTATGCTTATTATACATTCAACCATCACACGTGCACGGTGATTCTCATTCGTGTCACTCTTTAACACTCATTTACTCTCTCTCATTTTCATTTATTTTATTTTTCTTATTTCGAATTGCGCAATATCGTAGTAGTAGGTCATTTGAATTTTGCTTATTCTACATCACCGTGCATTATCTTTATTTATTTATTTTTCTTTTAATTAATTTAATTATTATTATTTTTATTGTTATTTATATGCATTAGTATTTATTAAGTTGTTCAGGTTGATTTTTATAGTCATATTTTCAATTTTCGTTTTAAGTGGCCGAATTTTTTTCTCCTCACAGAGTCAGGTGGAAAGAAATTTCAACAGAAAGAAATTTATTTATTGACATAAATTCATTAAAAGTACAAAAGTACAAAATAATAAGAATTACGCGTACCGGAATTATAATAATATCCTTACCGCTAATAAACAAAATTCTTTATACGTAATATATCTTATAGTATATTTACTAGATTACAAATATAAAAATATATAAAACGCGGGAAAAAATTTGAAAAAAAAAACCCACTCCATAAAACGCTTTGTATCACATTAAGCATGCAAAAAGGAATATTATTCGATATAATAACAATTATAAAGATATATAATATAATACACATATACTTACCTATATATATATATACATACATACATACACACACATGTATATACACATATACACAGATACATTAAATATTAATCATTTACAGTAAATTATTTTTTTTTTTTTTCTTTTAAACATCATACCAGCATTAATTGCTGCAAACAACGGTGATCACGTAAGTAGGAAATTAATATTAGTCTAGTGACTCCAGTAAGACACTAGACTATGAGGAAGAGAAAAGAGTAACTTGATGGGAATTAAATATTTGTAGGAATAGTATAGGAATGGTCAAATACAATAATTAAAATGAAAAAAAAAAAAGTGTTATCTTTTGAATAAGACCCGATTTATTAAGTGATTGGAATTGCATCTCGGCACCACTTCCTGCGCAGATGCCTTGGAGGATTGTCTGGAAGACTGTCTGAATGCATTCTGCGAACATTAGGATTGCTACTGACTTCAAATTTGTCGAATAACCTCTTATACTGCATGACATGAATATCGTTGACATATGGAATCTTGAGATCTGTATGCAGTGTCAAATTAGAAACATAGTATGGAGCAGACGCAATAGTACGGAGTATCTTGGACTGTTGTTGCTGTATTCTTCTAAGATTACTCTTGCAAGTACTGCCGTACAACTCTATTCCATACCGCCAAATAGGAGCGATTGCTGCAAGATAGATAGTCCGTTTGGTCATTAGATTTAGAACCGATTTCTGTCCCAATAACGGACGTAGTGATTTCACATGAATAATAATGGTTCTTCTAGTGTGTGCCACATGTTGTCGCCATGTGAGCCTTTTGTCCATGTACAAGCCAAGATAACGTACTGAATTACTTTTAGGAATTTGCATGTTGTTAATTCTTACAGTCGGGTACTTGATTTTTTTATTTGTAAATATAACGTGCTGGCATTTACTGGGATTAAACAACATACGCCAACTTTGTGCCCGCTGAACCAACCTATTCAGATGGTTTTGTACCGCGATGTTTGCATACATTGCTTCTGAATTGGATGCAAGAATAGCAATATCATCGGCGAATGTTGCTAAGATGGTTTGATTGCTAGTCGGCATGTCTGCTGTGTAGACCGAATACAAAAGAGGCCCGAGTAGACTACCCTGCGGTACAGATGATAAAATATTATGTTCTTCCGAAAAATCTCCATTAATTCTGACAACGAATGTTCTACCAGATAAATATGAATAAAGTAATGCATATAAATCGAAGGTGAGAAACTGTCTCAGTTGATAAAGTAATCCAGGATGCCAAACCCTATCAAACGCCTGTGCAACATCCAGGAATACTGCAGAACATACTTCCTTTTTCTCCAGCGTTGAGGAAATCGCATCAACCAATCGATGGCACTGCTGCACCGTAGAATGTTCAGTGCGAAATCCGAATTGATGGTTTGGTATTATTCCACGACTGCTTATAATCGGCTGGATACGACTTAAAATTAATTTCTCTAATACCTTTGATAATGAGCAGAGTAAACTAATAGGCCTATAGGATGATACATCTGTTCGCGGCTTGCCCGGTTTATGTATCATTACTATAACTGATATTTTCCACGCTTTAGGAAAATATCCAATTCTTAATATTCCATTGAATATGTAACATAATAGAGTAGCTGACTTTGTTGGAAGCCGTGAAATGATTTCACCAGTGATGTTATCTACTCCAGGGCTTTTTCGTAATGGTACTTTACGTACGCATTCGAATACCTCTTTTGGAGTAAATATTTTTGTTTTTCCTGGTGAACAGGGTTCATTTAAGCTATTTTCTATATATTCGGAGTATTCACGACACATATCAGGATGCGGAATAAAAACTGAACTGAGATAGTCTGCAAAAGCGTTTAATTTTTCTTTGTCGGTTCTGGCCCAACCATTATTTAATTTGATGTGAAATTGTTCTTTTTCGCGTTTTAATAGTTCCTTAGTATTATACCACAAGACTGAAGCATCAGTGTTCATTGTTTTCAAATACCTTTGTGTAGTTTCATTTTTATATTGATTTATTTCGATTTTCAGTGTATTTTGTAATATTGTGTAGTGCTTTTTTAAAGATGGATAACGATTATGCTGCCATTTTTTCCTAGCGGCTCGTGTTTTCTTTATCAGCTGTCTTATTTCGATTGGAATAAATTTGTGTGATAATTTTCCTGAGAATTATAACTTGTAGAATTATGACAAGCGTATACTATTAGATCAGTAAAGTTTTTAATAGCTAGGTCTATATCATTTTTATTTTTTATTTTAATTTTTAGGTTAGTTTCGCTTTGAACTATATTTGAAAAAAGATCCCAGTTTGTAGACTTGTTAACCAGTCCATGTTGGATAGATATACACCTTGGACGTATGTCTAAGGTAGCAATTAGACGAACATGATCCGAAGATAGATCAATAGCTGTTCTACATTCTCTGCTATACTTTTGTAAGCCACGGATTACAAAGAAATCCAATATGTCTGGAAGTCTATTATCGTGTGCAGGCCAGTATGTAGGTGTCATTGGTGTAAGGATGGCAAGTGAATTATTCCGTATGCACTTTTTCAGCCTTCTTCCAAACTGATTAGTTAATCGTGAGCCCCACTTGGTGTGTTTTTTGCGTTATAATCACCACCGCATATGAAGTTATTTCCTAAGTTTTTAAAGATGGTTTTAAACTCGATGTCTGGTATTATGAATCCACTGTGGCAGTAAATAGCTGCTACTGCAATTTCATTCGCGAGTGTATCTATATTCACTGCAACAACTTGATAAGCGTCTGTACTACGTGAAAAGTTCTTATATTGTTTGTAACAACTTTTAACCAACACCATGGTACCTGCATGAGCTGTGCCATCAGGGTGATGAGTAGTGTAAGTATTATATCCATTTAGTTTAAAACTGTGACTACTTACGAGGTGAGTTTCAGCTATCAATACAACATCAATGGCGTTTTGTTGGAGGAAAATTTCCAATTCATTTTTTTTTTGGAACGATACCGTTAGCGTTCCACAACATAATCACTAGTGACTCTTGCGTAATATTATTTATTTTCCTTGCCATCGAGGTAATAATTTTTCAATAACCTTGGTTAGCAAGGATATTAAAGGATTAATTACACTTTTAAATTCATTTAAAAATGTAGATAACATTAGAGATATATCAGTATTGTTGGAATTACTGTTACTATTTACAGTAGTAGCAATAGAGCCATTGTTGATGGACCTGTTATTATTACCCTGATTAACTCCCTTACACGAGAAGTTGTTGTCTGCATTACCTTTAGCCACATTAGCATACGATCTATTCTTTTTAACAGTAATAGGACTAGTTTAGTTTCCATGAGAATTATTATAATTATTTATTTTAGTGACAGAATGTGATGAACGTAAGTTATTATAAAATGAAGGTTGCTGCTTATACACTGAACATCCCCTATAGCTTGCTGGATGATTTCCGCTACATAATGCGCATGTTGCAGGTTCGTCATTACCTTTCGAACATGTTTTAGTGTTATGGCGACCAGCACATTTTACACAACGAGCGGGTAAATTACAATAATTAGCTGTATGACCAAAAAGTTGACAGCGCCTACACTGTTTTAATCGCGAATCTTTCTTTGGTTCTTCCACCGTCACTATTGTATTTAGTAGTCTTGTGATCCTAAAAATTTCATCATTCTTCGTAGAGGGTACCAAATCTATGAAGAACATTGGTAATGGTTGGTTAGTTCTACTTTTAAGAATATTGGTAATCCGTGCAACCTTAAAACCTTTCGACTCCAGCTCAGTTTTTAATTCAATTAAATATCAGTAGAACAATGTAAGTTTTTTAATACTACTCTGAATGATTTGTCTTCCTCCAAGGAATAAGTATAATATAAATAGTTATTTTCTTTCATTGCTTTAATAAGGGTACGATAACTTTGTGAGTTTAGCGGTTTTATTGTCACGCCTGGCAGCGTTGATTTTAAAGAAAATTCTACTTGGGGTATTCTTAATAAGAATTGTCTGAAATTGGTAAAATTTTGGATATTTTTCACCATTATAGGTGGTGGCGGCTTAACATTCTTGTTAGGATTTACAACATTAGGCGAAACATTTGTACTGTTAACATTAAGATCAGCGATTTGCATTTCTGCATCATTATTATTATCATTACAATTACCACTATTATTTTCATTATTATTGTCATCATCAATCTCGTCGGTCAGAAATTGGAAGATGTTACGTTTAGTAGTTATTGATTTGATGCTATTATCGGGAGAATCTGATTTCGCAATCTTAAATACATGTTTTGGTTTTTGCCAACCTTCATCACTTTCGTTTGTTGTAGTATTCGATAGTTGTCTTTTTATTGAATAATTACCAGTGGCCGTTTTACGTAATTGAACAGGGTTAACTGTTGAGTCAGATCCTGATGTGACATTATTAGTATTTCCTTTCGTATTTTTCGATATTGTCGGCAACCGTTGTAATTGTGGTTGTCCACTTGGTCACATACTGCGCGGCATTGTTCCGTTACACGGTACGCAAGCAGGCTAAATGTAATTAAGCTTTAATATAAACTCTTAAGATCATTTAGAGTTCTATAACTGGCTACACTGACGAACTAAGTCGACAACGTGCCTTTAAGTTAATTTTTCATGCAATACACAATTATCGCAGAACTTACGAGTTATAGTAAGAATATAATCCCGAATAAAGGGTATATTTAATATCTCATGCATGTCCACTATTCTGGCATACCTTGGGGCACTTAATATGCATCTTAAACACCTATTTTGTACTAATTGCAATTTATTAAAGCTCGCCTTCGAGATAGAAGACCAGGCGGGACAAGCATAAGTCATCGCAGGACGAATAAGTGCTTTATAAATGATGAGATTATTATTAACGTTACGATTTACGATTAAATAACGCATACACTGTACTTACTGCTTTATTTGTTTTTAGAGCTGCGTAATTTACATGCGCCGAGAAGGTTAATCGTTTATCTAATAAAACTCCCAAATAACGTGTATACTATCCGAACAATGTATAACTTTATCATCTACTAGAAGTTCAGATGGCAAAATTGGTCGACGACGAGTGAAAAAGATGGCTTCAGTTTTTAATTCATTTCGATTTGCCATTTGCGATAATACTTTAAAACGCGAGGTACACCGTTTTCTAATTGATTTTTAATAGCAGTTGGTTTGTAAGAGCTGCAAAATATTGCTGTATCATCAGCGTATAAAGCAACTTGCATTAGAGAAACAATGTGAATAAAAACGGACCTAAAATACTACCTTGTGGAACACCCGCGGCGCAAGTTTTCATAGTCGATTTCGAATCATCTACCATTACATAAAATGTTCTATCGCTTAAATAACTATGAATTAAAAATACCAAATAAGTAGGAAATTTACACTGTATCATTTTATACGTGATACCTTTACACCAAGTTGTGTCGAATGCTTTAGCAACATCGAGCAAAACTAAACCAGTATGTTTATTACAATTAAAATTATGGCTGACAAATTCTAAGAGTCAGGTGGAAGTTTAACAATTTCACCGTTAACTATTAATTTGTTCATTATTTCTTATTACTCGTGTATTTCTTTTTAGTTCGGAATTCATATTTAGTCTGTACATTTTGAATTATTTTTTTGACATTTTGTTTTTACTGGATGGTCCAAAATTTTGATAAATAAACATAGTCCTGTGATATTTAGCGCATAATTGCAAAAGTTCATTTAGTGTTTTTTTTTTTTTTTTTTTTATCTTCGCTTATTAAATTTAAACACCTTCTTTGTAACTATTTTCTTCATATAGGACTTAGTTGCTGAACACCAACCTTCAATTTCATATCTCAGTCTCGATTCAATTAGAGCAAAGTATACTATCTTCGGTGTTTCTCTACTAACATAATTTCTTAAAGTGTAAAACTACTACTGATAATAATAATAATAATAATTTCAATTTCGATATTACACTTCCATATTGTAAAAATGTACATAGTAAACAGAACAGTTGGTATAAATATTCGACTCTAACCGTTATATGTAATGTGAAATATACCGTCTTAAACTATGCGATTGGAAACGACATTTTAAGCGATAAATAATATAAATAATTTTGTCAATGCCTGTGTAAATAATACGATAAACCAACTCGCGCCCAGTCTAAATACACTATACAGGTCTTGTAATATAATGATCGTATACAAAAATAGTTATATACAAACATACATACATGTAACTACTTTATTAAAATATGTAATCATAATCAAAAGCTATAACACACAATATATAAAATATAATAAATAAACGAAAAACCGATCGTTTGTAGTTCGGGAACGACCACATTTATATATTCGGTGTACACAGCAGACATGTCGACTAGCCATCATTCGCCGATGATATCGTTATGTTTGCATCCAATTCAGAAACGATATATGCAAAAACATTGCGATTAAAAATCATCTGAATAGGTTGGTTCAGTGTGGGTATAAAGTTGGCCTATGTTGTTTAATGCCCAATAAGGGCCGACACGTTATATTTACAAACAAAAAAGTTAAATGACCGGCAGTAAGAATTGACAACATAAAAATTTCTAAAAAAAAAAAACAAAACAATCCGTACTTGAAGCATGTAACAAGAGGCTTATTACATGTGGCACACTAGAGAAAAGCCTACGCTTGCGAAATCGTTACGTCCGTTATTGGGACAGAAATCGGTTTTAAATCTAACGAACAATTCCAATAAGCTATGGATTAGAGTTGTACGATAGTACTTTCAAAAGTAATCTTAGAAGAATACAGCAGATACTCCGTACTATTACGTCTGCTCCACATTATTATGTTTCTAATTTGACACTGCATAATGATTTCAAGATTCCGCACGTCAGCGATAAACACGTCGTGCAGGTATACGAGATTATTCGATAAGTTCAAAGTCAGCAGTAATCTGGATGTTCGCAGAATGCACTCAGAGACAGTCTTCCATATAATTCTCCAAGGCGTCTGCGAAAGAAGTGGTATCGAGATGCAATTCCGATCACTTAATAAATCTGGTTTAATTCGAAAGATAACATGTTGTTTTCTTTCTAATTATTGTATTTCATCATTTTTATGCTATTCCTACGTACATGTTATCCCTTCCCTTCCTGATTGCGTAGTGACTTCTTGCGTGATTCGCTATGAACAAATAAAACTTATTTCAATAAAGCTCGAACAAACAGGAAGGATAATTTTTTTCCTTTAGTTAAATTGCACCTAGGTAATGGTAGCGATTTGGGAATTTCAATATTTTACGCACGTGGCATGATTAGCAGTCTAGCCAACGGGAAGTTCTGAAAAACAGTCGTCAAAATTTTTCTCTTTTGCTAGAGGTTCATCAGTTTGATTCTGTCAAGCTGACGAACTTCTAGCGAATTATCCAGCAACCCGATTGCCATGTTGTTCAGGTGCATCTCTAGTTTATAAGCATAATTTTTTGCGTCATCGATACTTCCAGAACAGATTTCATTCCAAGGTCTTTGTGAAGCGTTATGTTGGTGATGTACCACGGTGCATTGACAACCATGGATAATAATAATAATAATAATAATGGTAATAATAATAATAATGGTAATAATAATAATAATAAAATTATGTTACGTGATCATAAAGAAAATTAAATTCTAAACGTTCGGTCACATTTTATTAAAAAAAAGAATCGATTTTAAGATAATTGCAGGTAATGCTTTAAATTTCGTTTATTTTCTTCCGGTAATATTTTATTTAGTTTATTTGGTATTTCGATAAAGATGAAACATCGGTTTTGGTAGTTCGTTAACTTTTTCAGTCGTGTTTACACACTTCCGTACGTATTTGTCATTAGCTTTGGCATACGTTCAATTATAGTCGAAAGAATGTAAAAAAAAGAGAAAAAAAGAGAAAAAAATCTGCCATGTAAATTAGAAGATGGTCGGCATTTTTTTCACCGGCGTCGTCTATTATCGGACATGTGCCACATGTTTTCAAAAAAGGTCTTTCAAGTATTGTAGTATAATCCGCTTTGAAAGTATTTCGTTTTATCGGTGGAATTAATTTAAATTAACTAGGCTCCATCCAGGAGTTGTTATCGTTTGTTTCAGTTCCGTTATTATTTAATTCTCGGCAAGGCGTTACTTAGTTTCATTTTCTTTTTCGATGCAAGTCTCTCTGAAAAAAAAATAAATTATTGTTTTATTTATTTTTTCTTAATATTATTACCGTTAAAGAGGGTTCTCCTTTTTTTGTAAGCGTTGACTACATTCTCCGCGTTTTTTAATTTATTTTTTCCCGTTGCGGATAAAATGAAATCAAGTTCTAGAACCTGTTTTATTATTATTATTATTATTATTATTACTATTAACATTATGTACGGCACTGTGAAATTAATATATCAACCCTAACTAAATACCTAGTGAACGATAAAAACGGTACTGTTGGAAAAATAATTCCCGAAATACTAGTAGGGGCACATTTTTAGTTTATTATAATAATATTCATTAACACGTTCATATTATTGTCATTATTATTATTGTTGATGTATTGGAGAGTAGTGATTTTACGAATTAACAAAACAAAATTAAAACACAATGTTAATCACTATAAAATTTTATATTTATGCAAAGTTTTTCGATTTTAACGTCATTTTCAAGCGATACATATTGGAAAAGCATTGCATAAATAAAATAAATTTTATAGTGAGTAACATTGTTTTTTTTTTTTGTTTTGTTAATTATTACTATTATTATTATTATTATTATTATCGTTTGTTGTGAAAGTCGGTTGTGTTTCGCCTCGCTAACTCTGTTTAACGTGTTTGGGAAGAGTGCATATAAGTTTTCAACCTCTTTTAATTTTCCGGAATTTAAATAATATTTTATTAATTTATCAATTTATTTTTGGTCTTGGGTGAAATTCCTGTCTGATCGATTATTATATTATATTTAGTAAATATATATATATATATATTAAAATCAAATCGTTTCGCATTCAGTTTTTTCAATTATTAGCTATTAGTGATGTACAACGCGATTATACTAAAGTAGGTTAATTATTTAGTTAAATTTTGTTAGCGTCGATTTACTCTGTTGAACTATAACTGAATTGATAAAAGTATATTAAATGAGTTCATATTATTATTATTATTATTATTATTATTAAACTCGTTGGAGAATATTTTAAAATAAATTTCTTCGGTGAGAATCGATAGGGATTTATTTTAGGGAGAGGAACAAATTTTCAACATAATGTGTACATGAAAACAAATCTTGAAGACGGTAGATCTGTAATTGTGGCGTACTTTGATCTTTATAAGGTTTTATCGCAATACACTATTAAGTATATACTTGCGGTTTTTTAAGGTTAATATATTTAACTAGCTTAATAGAAAATACGCTGCTAAAATAAATGATTCCTATTGAGTAAATGTTCGGGTTCCTCGGTATAGTATATTGGCTGCTTATATATCTCTATCTATCTATCTATCTATCTATATATATATATATATATATATATATATATATATATATATATATATATATATATATATATATATATATGTTTGCAATTTGAGTATATAATGGAAAATTCAGACGATATGAAAGGGTGGTTCCAAAAGATGGTTACGTTGCTCTGTTGATGATTAAATAAAGATTATCTGTTTGTTAATAAAAAATGTTCTCTCTCTAAAGCTAACACATTTGAAAAGATAAAACTGTATAATTGAGTGATAATGTTGAATTGCAGAGCGTATGATTTGGAGCAAAAACAGTAGTGTTCCGTAGAGAATTTATGTAGATTGTACCTAGCATTATATCAACCGGTATTATCTCATGGGATTATTGAGGTGGTGCTGCAAAATGTTGATCCTATTTTTATAAAGGTCATTATTAGAAAACCGGTTTAGAAATGAATACACGCGTGAAAATAAAATTACTTAGTGCAATGCAATTGTATGAATTAAACGGTTGAAATTATTTATAGGAATGGTAGGACTGGAATGGCAAATTAGCTTCAATTGTGTTTCATTTCAACAAAAACTCGTTTAAAGAATCAAATAATTTATGCAAAAGCTGTGCTATTTGATAACTTGCCTAACGAAACAAGAATAGATTTACCGAATTAAAAACGATGACGCGTAATCGCACAATAAATAAAATTTATGAGAATTGAAAACAAGTAAAAAAAATGTAAACGTAAACTTCTGTATCGGACTGATAATTTTTTAATTTTTTTTTTTGTATATTGTGCAGTGACGTGGTGTATTAGAAACTAAGTATTTTATTGTGTAATATATGTAAAAATCACTGCCATACATTTCTGGGCAGTGAGAGTTAATCTTAACTTAAAAAAATACTCGTTCAATTAATGCTATATCAATATTAATCTTGTAAACGGCATCGGAGAATATTGTATTGGAAATAATAATAGACACCGCAACATCATCCGTATACAGCAGAATCGTAGAATACAAATGCACCTGTACTAGTTCTGAAATATATTAATTAAAAAGGATTGAACTAAGAGAAGAACCACGAGGTAATCCTTGTATACCATTCGTTGATAACTGGTTAAATCACCCAAGTAATCCAATGGGCTTGAGTTATATGGTCTTATGGCAAAATCTCCGAAATTACCGTGTCCGGACTGCGCTTGACTGGAAAAGAAATTTACATCCAAATCGTCTTTAATTCTAAATCTATTTTTTTTTTCAATACTATGAAAAATCGTGAAAGTTATTCTACCGTGTAAACTGTTAATTCATTCTGCCATATTTCTAAAATGATTACGTTAATTTTCTTAGTAAAAACGAATTCTTATAATTAATTATAATTTAACTCGTAACATAAATGAGAATAAAATGAATATTTTATGTTAGTTTTAATTGTGATCAATTTATTAATTAACATATCGAACTCCGAGGTCGAAGACGACTTGAAAATACTTTATCCTTGTAATAAATGGTGCGGTTGAAACACTTCTGTATAAAGAACCAACACTAAGCAGAGTAGTTTCCTTTGTGTAGCTAAAATTTTATCAAACCTAATTGAATTTAATTTGTGAATGTAAATACTTGAACAATAATTAAACGGAAGACTCGATTGTTTCTTTATAAATAATTACACTCCTTTCCATTTAATTCCGTCAAAGTTAAGCTGAATATTGAGGAACCTAAAGAATTTCTTATTAACTTTATTCGGCGGAAGATATTTAACCTGTTGATTAAACTTTAACTTATTATCTAGCATTATTACCAAATATTTTATCGATTTTACAATAGGAATGGGTTGATTATATTACAAAATCGTAGTGGATTTTTCTACTGAAAATTCAAGGCCGAGCTGATCGAAAATGATTTAGAGTTTTTACATAATTTTTTTAATGTTATATGAAAATCGAAAGGTAATATCGTCTACTATATGCGCATATTTTATTTTACGTACGTGTAGTATGTTCTAGATTTTCTCCCTACACTCTTAGCGAAGTTTTAAACCTGGATCTTTGTCGCTGTCTTCCTAGATTATGTGCATGAATATAGCTTCGTAATTTCATGTACCGGTGGATAGGCGCGGGATTTTTCGAGTCTTATTTTATGAGAATATGCGAAGAGCGTAATAAATTGTGTAATTTTTGAATTATTCGCATCTGTCCTACTTGTTACTTCGTTTTATTCAGTTACTTCTTTGAACTGGTTTTTTTTTTTGCTCCGGTGAACTTTGGGAATTCTTTTTCTTCGTGATTATGTATATATTATATATATATATATATATATATATATATATATATATATATATATTTATATATATATATTTATATATATTCGCGTTACATCCACTTTCTACGACACGTTCTTCTTTAGGATAATTCTTGTATCAACAACGTCATTTTTATATATATATATATATATATATATTCGTATTAGTATGCGTCGTGTGTGTTGATCGGTTGGTGAATTTAATGTTAATAATGTCGATGTTCATTCACGACGGCGACACAAGTACTTTTTGCGTATATAGTCGTTCGTAATCATAACGTTATTACATGCCTGAGCTTATTTTTTTTCCATCTTCTTAATTGCCTGCTCTTCTTGCGTGTGTCGTGATTATGTGTCCCCTTTCTTTGGGTGTGTTTTTCAAGATGACGCGATATGTTGTGTTTGGTTTTTATCTTACTCCGACTTATTGCACGCAATCAATGAGAGAGTTGCTGTTGTTGTTGGTTATATTACGTTTATTGATAATGACCCCGTAATGTACCTGCGCGTACAACTCGTTGAGTGCCGCTGTTTTTAATTCGTTACGATAGTACGTTAGAGCGAACGTTTTTCTCTTCGTGAAATCAGTTACACGCGGTTGTTGGATGTTTGACAAAATTGTGCAGTGTTTGTTCGGTGTTAAAATTTGATACTTTTTTTTTTCTGTTTTAAATAGTGTTTTTTTATTTTATTTTTTAAATTTTAATATAAAAAAAAAAATAATAGAGATAAAATAATTGTCAAATATTTATTGAAAGTCGGTTAATTGAATTCTACACTATTGTTCAGTGCGTTCAGTTTCGTAAACGTTCTCAATTTAACCGTATAATTTTACTTTGTGTTAATATATATATTTTTAATATGAATAAGTAAGTTAGTATCTTCGATTATTTATTTAAAATATTCTATTATAATAACTATCTCATTATTAGTACTATATATATATATATGTGTGTGTGTTGATATGTAAACTCGTTTATTAAGAACGGAAAGTAATATTAATGTAACAATTATTTTTCCCTTAAATGAACTGAAACACAGCACGCTATACTTCTAACCGATATTATTTTTCAAAATAATTAATTGTTGCATGTATAATGATTTTTCTTTATTGGATTAGACGGTATTAGTGTTTAACTATAATGTCGCTTGTATTTAATTTATGATTTACATTTAAGTACTCAATTTATTCCAATACCAATGACGAGTATTGTAAATCCCATTCGAAAAGTCCAAAAAAAAAATTACGTACGATAAAAGTAAATTTCAAGTGGAACAATAACAATAATAATAATTATTATAATTTTTACGTTATTAAATGTTTTAGGAATTACACCACTGCTTAGATGATAAAATTAATTTCAATGAAGAAACAAAAAAAAACGAAAAAATTAATGTCTTCGAACTGTAATAGAAAGTAAAACTTTAATTTTCGAAAGAAAAAAAAACTGCGAAGAACGTTATATTATTCTACGCATATATGCTTATATATATATATATATATATATATATATATATATATATATATATATATATATATATATATATATATAATATCTTAATTTGAACAGTGTGGATTGTTAAAAAATAAGCAACGAAAAAGTAGTTAAAATCAGTACATTTTATATAAAAATTCCACAAAGATTTTCGGCTATTTAAGCCATTATCAAGTGGACATAAAGGAATCAAATATAAAAATATACACAATTTATAAAAAAAAAAATAAAAGGAAAAAATAAAAGAATGTGTAAGAAAATATTTAATTGAAATTAATGTTACAAAAAATAGCAAAGTGAAAAAACATTTATAAAAATAATCCGATGGTGAATGTGAACACAATCAATAAATCAGCTACAAAAAATTTATATATAAACAATTGCACTTAGCAAAATAAAACCTTTTTGTCGAATATAAAAATTGATTAACTTTATAAGGTACTTCTTATAATTATTTCTTCGTCAAAATTTATCGTCAATTTTGATAAATTATTTTTATCTCTTTCTTTTATTATTTCCATTTCTTTTTCTAGTATTTTTTTTTTTTATAATATTTTTCTGCATGTGATATCGAATAATTGCGGCGAGTATTATTATTGATTTTGTATTTTATTCTTTACAATAATTTGTTTATATATGTATTTAAATGTCCTTTAAATTTGATCGTGAATTGTCTATTTCTTGTTTTTTCTTTGGAATTTTTGTTATATATAATGCCCACTTGATAATCGTTTAATAGTGGAAAAGTTTTGTGGTCCTTTTATATAGTTTTTAACCATCTTTTTTATTAGTTATATTCTATCTCGTATCGTTAGTTTAAATTTAGATAATTAAATGGTTATAAGGCATAAATTAC